>KZ819732.1:0-71206 GCA_003144235.1 Violaceomyces palustris | reverse complement strand
GGGTTCGAGGTGCAGACGCTTCACTCTTGTTTGCGAACATATGCGGCTCTTGCACTTGATTGCCTCTGTCGTAAGTGACTGCAAGAAGCGCAGCTCAGCTCTCGTGCGACGAGCCTGAGAAAGCACGAAGGAGTGCACTCAAATTTGTGAAGGCTCCCTTTGCATTCACCATCACACACTTCAAACCCCAATCGGACTTCGACCTGGCCAGTAACCCTTTTCGCTCGACTCTCTTTTTCTTTTCTTTTTCTTTCTCTTCTCTCTCTCTCTCTCTCTCTCTCTCTCTCTCTCTCTCTCTCTCTCTCTCTCTCTCTCTCTCTCTCTCTCTCTCTCTCTCTCCCTCTACCTCCTTCTCTCTCTTCCTTTCTCTCTCTTCCTTTTTTTTTTAAAAAAAAAAAATCTCATCCTTGACGCCACTCGGCACATGTGCCTCCTTTGATTTTTTCCCTTATCTCTCTCCGCAATCTGGAACTATTCTCAGGTTTTCATTTCACTGATCCTCGTTTCCGGTAAGGAAAAAAAAAAAAAGAAACGGGAAGGAAAAGGAGGATCGAAAGAGCATCAAGAACAAAAAGGGGCAAAAAAAAAAAAAAAAAAAAAAGAGAGAGACGAATAAGAAGAACAGTCCTCGATATGGCTTCTGAAAAAGATCAGGAACAAGATCCCATCTCAGTATCGGATTCCTTCTCATCGGATGATGGATCAACTTCAACGGAACTGAAACTCGGTTCTAACTTCCACACCCGCAACGATAGTGGATATCATCATGCCAATCCGTCTATATGCACCCCTTCCAGCCCTGATCCTGTCCAGGTAGATGATGAAGAGCTCAAGAGCTTCACAGGAATCGCCTTGCTTTCATCTCCAAGAAGCCCATGCTCCTCGTTCCGCGGCTACCTGCATTCCTCAGATCTCGCAGATGAGGTCTTTGAGCCTACCAGAGCCAAGTCAGATTCTGGTCCTCTTTGCTTGACAGCCCAATCTCCAGAAATCCTGAATAGCTCGAAAGCTGGCGGTGGCCCAGATTTCGGCAGGTCGTCGGGCCTGTTTCCAGAGGCGAGAAAGAAGGGCCCGGACCCGCTACATCCACAGAGGGCTCGCAACGATCCGATTTCATCTTCGTCAGCCAATGCAATATCTTCCAGTCCGGGACCAGATGCTCAACTCTCGTCAGGATCAGCTACATTTTCACACGATTCGAAATCATGCCATCCTACGACAATGGATCGCATGAAGATGCCTGTCGTCGTACCGCACTTCACGAACCAAAAGAAGGGGACCGCCAACCTTTGTGGCGAAGTCCATCATGAAAAAGACCCGGCGAATATTTCCGAGAAAAAGGTGAGATCATGAGCCACCGACCGCTTATCTCCCGACACCGACCACCATGTTGTATTTTCTGCCTCTGATAGAGCATGGCTTGCGAACATCCTTTCCAGGTGCAGACTGATTTCTCAGGAAACGAGGAAATTCTCCAACACCTTGAAATTCAGAACGCTCTCGTAAGTTTCATGCTCCATGCCTGCAGAATAAAACTGGATCTAGCTTCAGATCACCATGACAGAATCCATCTGCTCGAGAGAGCGATCATTCTGACGGTCGATTGCACCTTGATTGTACAGCTGCAAAGTGAAAATGCGAAATTGCGATCACAGATCACAGACCTGGTTTCAAGAAATGAGCAAATTTCGCGCTCAGGTGTGGATGGGTACTCCGGGCAGGGTGTTGATGGCCTTCACTCATTTTCGGATGTAGACAGAGCTGTGTTGGATCGCTTTCCTGCCCCTTGGCCGCCTGACATTCATCTCACGGCAGCTACCAAAGTAAGAGATCCAGCACATCTGCTATTGGAGCCAAAAATTGGGCCGAAACCTTTTGGCCTGCTTGAAAAAGAGACTTGCGATCGATTTTTGATCCCAGGCGACCACGGCAGGCCAAAATCAATTTCCCCCTTCCCTATGTTCATGCCTTCCCAGGTTCGGGGAATCGCTCCCCAGACGCCAAGAGAATCTACTCAAGACCAGCTTCAAATGGGAAGGGGCGCTTGGCCCGCGGTAATGCCGAGAGACCTGCAAGAGGAATCGTTGCTGCCTTTAAGACCCGACTCATCCCCCGGTCCTAGAGCTTCATTGCAAGACCTGGCTCCCCCTCAAGCCGGTTATTTTCCGAATGCGAGCGCACATCAAGCGAATCCTTGGACTCCTACGACTGAGCACGAGAGGACCGCTTTCCAAGGTGCGAGAAGAGCTGGTACTCCTTCTTCAATGCTTGACTTTCCACAGGAGGCGCCGTTCACGTGTCAGCACGACATATTTTCAGGACCAGGAAAGAGTGCCCACAAATTTGCGCCTAAGCGTTCTCCGTTGCCCACCCCTCCTCACAACTTTCGAACAGCTTCATCGAGCAGCTTGGCGACTCTGAGTGACCCTGAGTTGCGCAAAAGCTTTCCAGTCGATGTCTACGCCAGCCCAGAAGTGCTTGTGCAGAAGACGCTCCATTCTCGAAGCCAAGAGTCCAGCATCGTACTCCAGCAGCAGCTGAAGAGCAGCCCGGCAGAGCGAAAGAGAAACATTATTAAAGCGATTGAACCGCATCTTCTTTCTCTTTCAAAGGATAGGCACGGTAATTTTCTGGTTCAAAGAGCCTGTAAGCATGCCTACCGCCCTCCACGAGTACACCAGATTGGGTTTCCTATTATGAGGTCTCGATCTCCTCACCCTCTTTCCATTGTTGGTACTCAGTTGGTCTCGACGCACAGCTAGCCTGGCTGCTAAAAGGACATTTCGTTGAGCTTTCATTGTCTCAATTTGGATGCCATGTGGTTCAGCGAGTAAGTATAAGAGTGCTCTTCAAATCTAATCCAGTCTGAACAAACTTACAACTCCTTTGGGGGGGAAAAACTGAAAAATAATAAATAAATGCACAAAAAATAAAAACTTCCGCTCGGGCAGGTGCTCGACGAGGACGAACGTTTAAAAGTAATGGTCGTGGAAGAGATGCTAACTTCAAGGCTGGTCGAGACTCTAACGTCCCGAAATTCGATCCACGTCTGGCAAAAGATATTGGAGATTAATTGGACTCACTCAGGCTTTCGATCGGCCATCTTTACAACAATTAACAAGATGATGAAAGGAAGGTGGGCCCAAGCAGCAATGCAAGAAACCGGCAGCATTATATGTCAGAACATTTTTGAATCCGCCGACATGGAAGAGAAGGCAAGTGTTTAATCTGAACAAGACTCGCGGGAAACAAGGGAGAGATTTGCTTTTACTGACTGTAAGCTTGTGGCCCTTGGCCCCATACAGAAAGACTGTTTGGAAGAGGTCTTGGAGAAATTGCCTGAATGTGCTGCGAATCAATGGGGAGTATGGGTAGTTCAGGTACGTCTGTGATCGCCAGCGCGGCTGATCATGTTGATTCTTGGGCCGATCAAAGCAAGGATAAAGCCTGCTCTTCCCAAAGGCTCTTTTCATCCATGAGAGGGTTGCAAGGCTCACCTACCGTCCCCTTTTTTTTCCTTTTCGACTAGCATATCATCGAACATGGGAATGAGTAAGTGATCTTGAGAAGATGTGATAGAGGATGACACCTCTTGGGGAATGCCTGCAAAGCTCTACCCTGGGATCGTCATTCGTCGCGCTGTAGTTTCAGCGACTAACACGCGACGTTGGCTCTCATCCTACGCTGAATTGAATCTTTTAGATTGGATCGCGAAGCAGCTCTTACAAGACTCCTTGACAATGTCGTACCTCTCACTCTTTCCCAGTATGGTGAGTCGTTGCAGAGACGGGTTATTGTGCGTCTTGCCCTAGCGATACAGAGGCACCTAACACCTCACAATGATGCCGCATGACGACGCACTTCCAGGTCAAAAGGCTGTCATGAGTGCTCTCAAATCTGGAAATCAAGATTTCCTGGAAAACTATGTCAATTTACTTTGCGAAAAAGAATCTTTGCCAGCTGCGACATCCTCCAATCGTCGATCCGTTCTTGTCGATGTTGCCTTGTCACCCCATGGTATTCAGATAGTTACCCAGGTAAGCAAATGCAGACAGGAAGCAACGAGGGTAAATTCGTGCTGTGATTCAACCTTTTCCCCTTAAAAGAGGAGAAAAGAATGAAGTTAAAAATTGAATCGAACGAAATCGAATAGAATGAAACAACATTGACATCTCCTACCTCCTCGATGATTATTTCATTTCTCGCAACGCAACGACAGCTACTCACGTCGATTAGCTCAGCCCAAAGGGAAAAGGTAATCAGCACAGTCAGGAAAAATTCAGTCTTCCTCAAGGGTAGCAAAGCTGGCCTGAAAGTTCACCAGCTTTGCGAGCGAGCCCGGGCCTTCACAGGCTACTGAATTCTCGAATCTACCACGGCTGCCCCGCTCTTCAAAATCTGGCGGAAGCATTGGCGACGACTTATCTACAAACTGACAACTCGACATGCTTACTTGCCTCAAGCGAAGGGAGAGCATCATCTTGCTTGCATAGTCTTTGCGACGCAAATCGAAGGCCACGAATTTCTCTGCGATCTCCTCTCTGAGGCTCCTTCTGTTCAGCTTTTGGACATATCATCTCTTTTTTCCGCAAACTCTGTCGAAATGTTGAAACGAAGTGTCTTTGAATTATTATCCCTCCATGTCTGAAAGAGTAATGAGAGGAAATGAAAGGAAGGACTTGACAAAATGCTACTGTTACAAGATATATCAAGGCTCGAAAGGGAAAGGAAGCACACAAAAGAGGATTTCTATAAGAGTTCAGGTTTTTGACGGCCGCTCTCTTTCTGCTTGAATGAGCAGGTCAAAGAGTTGTTGGCAACGGGACTGGGCACGCTCGATACAGAATTGGACTACCTGGGCATCCTTCCGTGAAACTTGGGACCCTGACTCGCACGTGGTCGCCCGTATCCTTCCATTCTGTCGCAAAAAGATGATACGAGAGTCTCGGCCCGGTTCAGGTGATAAGCTGACCCCAATCGAAATGTGGGAGTCCAGCAGCACTGACTCGAACGCAGCCGGATCTGCGAGCAAATGTGTTCTACCGAGGGTTTTCGATTAAATGTTAGCCTTGAGACTGCACAATCCCAACTGGGGCCCATCAAACACCATCAGATGGGGGGCTCGACTTACTGTTCAAAAATACCAAAACTCGCCAGAAGGGGTGCGTTGAGCAATGCAAGAGGCGCTTTCTCAGAATCTTCCGATGAGCACAAGGTCTGCGAGCTATCCTCGTCATACCAAACTCTCGGCAACCTCGCTGTCGTGATGTGGGAGAATTGTTAAGGAATCACGATCAGAAAAAGACAAAAAGAATAAAAAGAGAACACAAAAAAAATTGTGATCTATCGACCTGACCTGAAAACATCACCATCGCTACCAGACTTGAGATGACTCACTATTCCGCAGTGCTCCAAGAGAGGCAAGGACTGCTGCATCAATCACGTTCCCATCGTAGCTCAGGCAAGTGACGTCCACGTAGAGACACCAGGCAGAGTGGCCAGGCTTGATGCAGAGCGACTTGCGTGGAAGCGCTCCCGAGCTTTTAATAAGAGGAGGAGATGTTCGTGAAAGCGTGGGGAAAGAGGCCTTCGCGTAAGCTATGAACACGCCATGCTGAGGCAAAGGCGAGAGCCGAAGGACGTACGAGTTCAAGAAAGTCAAGAGGGTGTCTGTCAAAACTTGGGCTTCGTCCGTGGGGGGTCCAGGCTTGAAGCGGCCAGAAGAGATGGGCGAGAGCTCGACATTGGGGACTGATTGAAACAGGGAAATTTCGATGGGGTTCAAAAGATTTCCAAGTTAATCTTCGTCTCCTTTGGTCTCGAGCCCGTCTTCCTTCCATGCCTTCGACAGAAGTGTGGGTGAGAGAGAGGGGGTGGAGGGGAGGCTGAGGCAAAGCGAAAGCCACGAAGTTCGCGGCAACTCTTGGAGGATTCATTGAGAGAAGTGCAAACGAAATAATCGAAGCGAGTAAGAGAAGAAGGGAGGGAAAGATAGACACCTGACCAAAAACAAGACTCACTTACATAGCCCTCTTGCGGCCTTGCAAGGTGGGGCTGAGCGATTTCGGCCTTGATGGCGGCGATTACAGTGGTACTGCCCATTCTGACGAGACATGAGCCATCTGCGGTAGCGATGCCACCGACAGAAATCGAAGTTGATCGAAAGGTGGTCAATTGACGTCCATCTTCTCGGATACCAGAGTCGAGGAAACGACGAAGGAAAGTGGTTGGATGAAGCTTCTTGAAGGTGGTGGCGGCGAGATCGTAAGAAAGCCCAGCTGATGGACCGGGATCTGGAGAGCAGCTTTCTGCCGACATATTGGCTTTTTGTCCTTTCGGAACCTTGGAACGGATGGTTTAGGAGGATGGGAGGGGATGGAGTGGAACGTTACCAAGGCTCGGGGTCAGTCAGTTGGTATTGGATTCATTCCTCTTCTTCTCCTTTTTTATTTTTTATCCTTACTTTTCTCTTTTTTTCCCCCGATTGGATTGTGGAGTGAGAGAAACTGGATGACACCTCATTACGTAATAGAAAATACATGTCAACAAATCTTTATGTTTGCATGGACGGACTGGGGAGGAGGGTCTGTGCTTTGTGCTGCCTCGGTTACCTTGTGTAGTACGTCTTGTTCTTCTCTCCCTCTCTCTCGCACACACACTCCCTTTCCCCCCATCGCTCTCATTCCCCTCTTCGATTCAGCCTTACTCTCTCTGCAGAGCGGCTCACTGACCAAACCGATCTACAAGGTCGATAGACGAATCATGGATCCATCCTCATCACCTTTCCAACTTTGAGCCCACCCAAGCTTTTCGTTCGTAGTTGGAAGACAACCTTGCACCTATCTGATGACCAGCATGCCACCGAATCTGGACGCTACCACTCCAGCTGAGCCCATCTGTGGTAGATCAGCCGACGCGGATCCAAGCCTGTCTGCCTCTTCCAGCCAATACAAGGCCGCCAACTTCGTTCTCGAACAGAACTTCGATCTCGTCCGATGGCTCAATGAGGCCCTCTCCTCCGAAAGTGATGAAAGACGGGAACAACAACCCTCCGAGCCGTGGAGGAGGAAGAATGGATCGATTCAGACGCTCTCAGATATTGAGGTAAAGCTGAGGTCTATTTCGCTTCAACTGTCCTCGGATCAGGCCCAGAGCATTTCAAGGATGGAAAACATCATCAGTCGGGTCGCCAAGGAAATGCCCAAACTTGGCCTAAGCGCCAACCTAGTCCGCGAAAGCGCTTGGGGCTTGAATCAAAGACTGACAGAGATACAGAAGAATCACGGGACCGAACTCACGCTCAGCTCAGATGCCGTACAGTCACATCAAACGGGATCCCAGAGCAGAACGATCGAGTCCATTCTGGAAAGGCTAAGATCTCTTTCTGAGGCTAAGAGTCGCATGACTTTGGCAAGAGACAAGCTCCGGGAAATTCAGGCATGGTCGACACTTGAGAGCGACGTGCTCTTGCACCTTTCCAGTTCAAAGTGGGAAGATGCTGCCTCTAGAATTGCTGAGGCTCGCATATCCATGAGCACCTTGGCCGGAAATGTAGAGGCTTCGGTCTACAGGACCAGCCTCCTTTCTAATCTCTCAGAGTCGCTCACCGAGAGTATGTCGGAAAGCTTGGTGACAGCTGTAGCCGGTCGGGATTGGGAGCAAACTTCGCGATTCTCAAAGATTCTGTCACAGGTGTTGGACGGCCAATCGAAATTCTGCCAATACTACTTCAAGACAAGAAGCTCTGAAGCCCTTCGCAACTGGAAGGACGCTTCGCTTCAGTGGGAAAATAAGACTGGACTCATGAATGCAGAGGAGTCTCAAACCATGCTTAGCAAACTTTCCTGCCTGTGTTCTGCGCTGGTTTCTCTGGCCAACGAGGATATTCTTCATTCAGCCGAAATCTTCCAAGATGGAGCCTCGGCTGTCGCCCAACTTTGTTCCTCAGCGATCAAGGCTCTGGATCCATCCTTAGAAACTTTTTTGCGAATACTGTCCGAAACAGCAGATGGGAGCAATCAAGAAAGCTCGGCTCTTTGCCTACTCATACGTGCGTACAAGGTGGCTGTCGAAATGGTGACCTCGGTATCGCGAGCAATGGATAATATTGAGCCAGGAGCCAGCCGCAGACAAGTTCTCGACTTGCGAACGCGTCACGAACAAGTGCCGGCAAGATTCCACGACCTCCATCCAGGGATGAAGCAGGATGACAACCTAGCGGAAGAGAAGGACAAACCGCTCGATTCAAAACTTGCTACTTGCGTAGGGACGCAAGAAACAAACTGGGAGGCTTCCATTTTGAACCCTTTCTTGGAATGGCAAGAAAATTACGGAAGCCTGGAGAAAGCATTGCTGGATAAGGCATGGACTAGGATGCAAGTTGGCAAGGAGAAAGTTGTGGGGAATGCAACCCTCACCTCTCATCAAAGTTTGCTCAGTGAGGTGGAAAAGGCTCAGGTCCTGTCCAAAGAAGCTCTTGCGAGGAATCTCGACTTCACCGCAGGCATGGGCGCAATAGGACTCGTAGATGCTATCGAATCTCTTTTTCTCAAAGTGCTAGATTCCAGGAACGATGAAATTGAGAAGGCGGCCAACTTTATCGGCCGTAGGATCAGGGAGAGGGTTCAGGCAACTCGTTCCTTGACCGAATCCAATTTCCTTGACCGCACGCCGTTCTCTCAAAGCAGAACTTTTGACGCTCTAGATGGTGAAGGCTTGGTGGATGAAGATTGGACCGCCTTCCAAACCGGCTTGGGTCTCCTTCGCACCTGCCAGGAATCTCTCAAGAGAGTCGGGGAAGTGGAAGGCAGCCTTACGGAATCACTGAGGTCAATCTCAGAGACTATCCTAGACGGAGAAGGGAGTTCAGAGACAATCAGGGGCTCTTGCATATGCCACCAATCTCGTACCCTCAAACCCCTCTTTGGATCATCTCTCAATTCGAAAAATCTCAGATCGCTCTCTGAGAAGATCAGGCTAAAATCTGTACGCATGCACGGGGGCTCAGGGGCTGAATCCTGGCAAGACTACGCGCAAAATTTGGTCTCGACACAGCAACGGTATCTGCTACCAAGGACTCGATCAGCTGTCTTGAGGCTTTCAAGAACCATTCATCGATTCTTGAGAGATATCGTCCTTGCTCCCCTCATGCCTGAGATGGAAGCTTATGCCTCTTTGCCCAACTGGGCTGCTGCTAAGGTTCCTGGTTCTGCGAATGAGTATAATCTCGAGATGCCAAGCTTTAGCTTGAGTCCAACAGATGCCGTTGCCCGAGTTGGGGAGGCGATGCTGAATCTCCCTCGGCTTTTCGAGGTTCATGCTGATGATGCCCTAGCCTTCTGCCTGGATTCTACCGAAGAGGATGAAACCCAGAGTGGAGCTGAAGATGATCGTCTCATGGATCAGACACCGAACTACAGCGTTGCATCACAAATGGCTGATTTTGGCTCTCCCTCGGGTACTCCGCATGTGGTCAAGCAAGCTCACAAGCATGGATCCTTGTCTGTGGGGAGCACATCTTTCACCCCAGCTGCTGAATCGAAGCTCACGCCCACCTTGCCTCTCGCGCCAACAGAAAGATTCCCTTCACGGGACCATGTCCTTTCGCTTTGGCTCCAGTCCTTGGCTACATCATTGGTTGACCATCTGCTCAATGTTGTCCTTCCAAGCATCCCTTTGCTGACTTTGGCTGGATCTATGCAGTTAGCCGCAGACCTTGACTACCTGGCCAATATTTGCACAGCTTTAAATGTGACGGAGCACTCCCAGCTCTCTTTCTGGAAGGATGCTGTCGGCTTGAGCGATGACGAGGGGAAAAGATTGTCGGTACTTGAATCCGACGATCAGATGAATCTCGTGGAGAGGTCGCGTTTGGCATCTTCAGAAGCTTTCAGGGTGGTTGCTCGCTTGCGCTCCTGGAGATAACGAGTTGGAAGAAGCATGGGGAGGCTTCTTCTAGCCCATTTGATAAGATTCTTCATCCTTTTCTGTTCCATGTCATTAGATATATTGTAGACAAGTCTTGCTTCCAAAGTTTTAATGAACTCAACGACCTTGCCCTCCTCGCGATAATGGCCTTCCAAAGTCCAGTGCAGAAATTCATAAGAACGTGGTGCAACTCAGCTGGCATTCATGGTTGCAATGGAGGATGATCTCGTCAAGAAGGGGAAGTGGTTCAACATCTTTCGGCGTACGAGCAGATGAACACGAAGAGTCGGAACTGTGAAAATGGTCCATAGCGAGCTTCCTGAATCATGACACCAACTCTTCCATAATGAAGCTCTCTCTGACAAGTAAGACTGAGGATCTAATCGTCTTCAGAAAGATTAAACCCATCTTCCCGTTTCCTCTCCCTTCTCGTCCCTCCTCTCCCCTTGGAACCTGCAGAACGATGACAACTACACCTCACAAATGTTTTCATGCCTTCCTCATCTATTCTTTTCTGGTATTTTTGAATCTTCATCGCTCACACCAAAACTCTTCTGATCAGCCCAACATCCGCCACATGGCGCAAAATCTTGGATTCCAACCTAAATTGGAACCTGGCCGCACGAGCGAATCAGCTGAGACAAAGATAATTCGTCACGACAATGAAATCGCAATCAAACCCTCCAGCTGGTCATTACTTGAGGAGTTTGAGAGAGCAGAATTTTCGAGGCGCTCACTTTCCCGTCTCATCGCGGATCTGGAACACAGGAGAAAAAGAAGAGGTTTCAGCTATCCTCCTCTTATGTTTTTTTTTGTTCCCTTGGCTAGCTAGTTCCTTCTTGATTTACATACCTCCGAGCTGCTGAAATTTAGGATTCCGGCTTCGTCCAGCTTTCCAACAACCTCTTCAGCTGCCTCGACGTTCATCTTTCCAAGTACCTGGTTTACCTTATCAAGCTCTTTGGTTGCCAATGCCTGTTTGAGATCTTCATCGAAGCTGTTGAAGATAGCCCATCGACGATTGAGAAAATCTTTGACTTTTTCAACGTCCATATTCTCCGACCCCTCACCCTCGAGTTCTATGTTTTCTGGAGCTGGCCCATCGGGAATTTCAAAGGTAATTGTGGTGTTCGGATCTTCGGCCACGAGTTGGATTTGTTCTTCTCCCTCAGGTTTGTCAGATTTTTCCTGCGATAAGATGGCAGAACGCTCTGAGATTCTGGCATAGGTGCTCAGAACATCATTCAGGAAAACGATCGAGGCGCGTCCATCGCCTTGGGTCATCCTAATAGCATTCGATGTCGAATCAAGGGTTTGAGATCAACAAGCGCGTTCACGATAGCCTTTAGGCGAGCTCTTTGAGATACATACCTTTTGAAAAACAATGATACACCGTCCTTCCCAAGCTTGTTGCAATACTGGATCATCAGGGCCTTCTCAGTACACCTGCGGGCAAACGCCTTCTCACCTCTCATTTCGGCGTTAAAGGCCTCGACTAGTAGCGCATCGGTAGCTCCACTCTCTTCCCTTAGAAGTTCCTTGTGAGAAGCCAAGAATTTGAAGGCTACTTCAAATGCGTCGGTGTTCAGGTGTTTGGAAGGGACAAAGCTTGACGGAAGAGAGGTGGACCCGGACGGAGTGGAGGGTAGAGTCGTTGGAAGATCCGCAAAAGAACGCATTGCCGTGTTGAGCTCTGGAACCTCATCTTCGCCATCTTCTGCGTCAGAATCGACAGCGTTTTGATCCTGAAGTTTAGAGCCAGAAGGCTGATTGAGGGTCTCAATTTGTTGAACTTTGGTCTTGGTGCTCTTTTTCGCTTTCGTTGCCTCGGCTGGTTCCGGCTTTGCCACGTACTAGGAGAATCGGCACGGGTCTTATTTCAGCTTCTTTTTTTTTCTCCTGCTATTTTGTTCTTGCACAGGGATACTTAGAGCGTGAAGGGCAGGGGAGGAAGAAGAACAGGGCACAAGGCGAGCATAGGAAAGGGAAGAAAAAGAAAAACATGGATGGGATGGAACACTTACACCACTGCTCCATCCTTCTCGGAGACTATCACTGGTGATCTTACGACTATCCTCGGCTTTCATTTTTTCTATCTGGTCGCAAACTTCGGTCTGCCTCATCCTGAGCTTAGATACATGCCCGTCGAGCTTCTCAACCAACAACGATTGCAGAGCCTCGTCTTTACCTGTCTGTGCCTTGACGGAGGGATCTTGATGTATCTGGAGCAGTAACGAGAGAACCATATCTTCTACAGTTGGACCATCTGGTCCATCCTTGTTGCCTCTTTCGCTCCTTGCTACAGAGAGACGAGAAACTTCTTTGGAATAAAAGGGGCTGCCTTCACTCTTCGTTCCATGGGCAATCTGTAAATCCGAGCCAGTCCCAGTTCAGTTCTCTTGGCATCGTTTGTGAGCATACTTTGATGAAGAGCATTTCCTATATATCAGTCAAAACTTACTGATTCAAGCATGGGTAAAAGTTGCTGATTGTTCTTCTTTTCAGCTTCAAGGGAATCGAAAAGACGCCTGCGCTCCTCTCTTTTCTCGTGGATATCGCGCTGCTTCCATTTGATGAAGGATCTTTTGTCAATATTCGGATGGACTTCGATATCCGAGTCATCCGAAAGCTCAAGATTGTCCCACTTCGAGTAGTTTAGTTTTCCGACCATTATGGTAGAGTGTCGTTGGTTGCTTTGCGGTGGAAAGATGTTGCGGGCGGTGATGGATGTTTCCATTTACAGAGGCCCCTCCGTGAGCGGATCTGGGGTTCTAGGGTTTTCCATCTTCATGTGGAGTACCGACACGGTCAAGCTGACAAAGCATATATCTCTCCTCAATCAGGAGCACCTCTCACGACTCTCACGATAGACCGTTAAAACCAAAAGATCTTTCTTAGTTTACCCACCTTTTTACTTCCTATCTCGTTACTGAGAACTTGAACATGAAAGAACATATATCTCAGGCAACCTCAGCCACCTCTATTCCCTAGGCTCAAACAGATCAACCACTACCATCAAACCATGTGCTTGCCACCTACAACCTGCCACAAGCCAAACACCACCAAGGCTTCCCTCCCTGCTGTGCCTGCCACACTCTGCTGAGCTAGGCCAGCCATATTGTAAGAGTTGGATCTCTTACTTCTATCCTGGTCCTGTGTCCTCTGGGCAATTCACTGGCTTAATCTCTCAGATTCCAGAAAGTGCTACTTGGGTACAGGAGTGGATGGATAGATGTGGAACAGAAGATGGAGGGAAAGGGGAAAGAGAAGGGTTTATATACCATGTGAAGTGCCTGACCCCAAGCAAGTGAGCAAAGCCAGAAACCTTACAATTGCCTAGAGGACACAGGACCAAGATAGAAGTAAGAGATCCAACTCTTACATTTATCCCTCTCCCTGTAAACTTTTACCATAAGGTTTCTGGCTTCTCTTTCCTGCCTTGCTTGCCTGGTGCTTGCTGACCAGGCTTTGTTAGATACCTGTCTCCTTTCCTCATCCTGACCTCTGCTTAGTCATCTAGCTGAGTCAGTACTGTTCCTCTCTCTGTGAACTTTTACCTGTCAAGTGATCAGAAATGTATAGTTCTTCTGTTCTCCTCACCTGATGTATTGTCCCCTGATCTACAAGGACTTCTGACCTGACCTCTGGAATGGTAAATTTACCCTTCTCTTCCCTCTTTTCTTCCATCTTCTGCTCTACATCTATGCATCCGCTTCAGTACACAAACAGCTTTTTCTGGGATCTTTAAGATTGATCCAGTGAATTTCCCAGAGGATACAGGACCAGGATAGAAGTAAGAGAACCAATCCATACTTCAACCAAGTTTTGCTTCTCCTTAAAATAAATTTGATTCACTCTGGTTCTCACCTTTCCTTGCAAAGATATAAGACAGCAATAATCTAAAGACTACTTCCAATGACAAACAGTCATCTTGATTTAAGGACTAGAAATCACCAAGCAATATTACCTTGCTCAGACAAAGAGTGTCAACTCCATTGAAAAGGGGGACCTTTGAGGCCATTAATTGAGAGGAATGGGATGTCAGCTATGCCCCTACCCTTGGTCAACAATAGACTCACAAAACATGCAAACACTGCAAAAGAAAAACAGATACCGCATCTCTGCAGCAGAGTCAGAAATGCATAGTATGTGCCTAGAGAAGAAAGCCATGTTCAAAGAATTATGTCCCAAACTTGAAGAAGTGGCTTCTCCAAAAGAATCTCATGATCAAGCAAACAATTCAGGAATAGACGAAAAACAGAGAATCAAAGAAGCTGCTTCAGCAGCAAAAGGGGATGGTGGCTCAAGATCCAAAGAAAACCAGAAATCTAAAAGAATGCAACAGAAGTCAATGATGTACAAGATGTAATCAGATCTCCTGATGAATGAAGAGGCCTTGAAGTTGACAATGAGCTGGTGAGCAGAACATGTGGCAAAAATTGTGAAGCAGCTAGCTCAATCACCAACATGATGTTGACCCTAGGAATTTCATTGAGAACCGAAGTGGATATTTACCCAAGAAAAGGGGAAGAAAAAATGTTGCAAGGAATCCAGAGAGGCAGAATTGAGCATCAGAACACTTCAAAAGGAGAATGAGACAACATCAAGCTTGATGAGGGGGAAGATAGATTGCCCTCGTACCGGAATGGTTGAATCCCCTAATCAAAAAAATAGGATGATGACAAGAAGATTCACTGTCAAGTTTGGCAACAATAAGATCTCCTGACTCCAGTAACGGATTAATTTGTCTGAGTTTCTTTAGGAAGTTGAGCTTGACTCTCAGCAAAGGAGCAAACCACTTCAAAGGGATGGGAGTGAGAATATTGTATTGTTCCAAAAGCTTCGGGACATCTGCTTCCTGAGATAAGCAGACACCATTCAGCTGGATCTTCTTGATTTTGTTCCTGGGAATGTGGTTCAGCTCACCAGTATATGTCAAAGTGAAAATCTTGCATGGGGCATCACTGACTCTGTAGATCCTAGCAAGAGCAGATGAAATAGCAAGCTTGTTGTCCAAATAAAGAAGCAGTAGAATGGGTTGTGATAGTGCTTCTTCCAAGATTAAGATACTGTTGTCTGTGCTTCAATGTTGGAAGCCAGTTTTTGACAGCTTGGCAGTTAGTTTGTTGGCCTGTTCTCTACTTGCTTGTTTTCAGTAATAAAGTGACTTGATCAGATGGAAGATCTCTTCCTCATAGCCTTCAATACCAGGCAGGGTTCCATAACTTTTCGCTCTTGAAGCATTCCACGTCAAAACACAGTCTTGATGCTGTTCTGCCTTACATACCAGTTGCTATGGCAACAATGATCTGGAAAGAAGTACATTGCGCAATGGGCAAGGAAACCATTTACTTTCAAGTTGTTCACTCCTAAAGAATTTTTGCAATCAGAGGGCTACTTGCACTCAAGTGTTAGCAGACTACAATGCTACAAGAAATAACAAGAATCAAGTATTGATATGAAGAGAGAGACACAGAGACAGATGGATGGAGACAGAGAAAGGCAAAATTTTTATCTGTGTGTGTATGTGTCCGTGTGAGTCTCAGCAACCCTCAGATAGGTTTTATGCTTAGAGAATATTTCAAGCATTATATTTTCACCCAAGGCATAACCAGTACTTGCCTACAGATGGATATCTGTAGGCTTTTCTTTCCCACCAATCATAGTCCTGCTCGCAAATCAAAGTGATACCTGCTACAACAAATTGGCCAAGGATTCCAAAGGATTCATACTCTTTTTAGTCACCATAGGCTTTACCTTACCTAATGTCACCAATTTCATACTAAAATGTATAATGAATCAGTCTTTCTAAGTTTTGGTCCATGTTATTCATTATTGATGTTAGGGTCACCATGCATGGTCCAATCTTGTGGGGTTTCGTTTGTTAAGATCAGTTAAAGTGAACCTTATACAAACCAAAATTGGTAATTACTGGTACCTAAAAGTTTGCTCATGGCGTTTCTCTCTTGAGTGAACAAGTTAGATGTAAGTTGTGGAGCAATTTGTAATTCTTCTTTAGCTAGGTCTGAAGAATCTTTAGAATTGCAAAAGTCATGTGGACCTTTACTTAGTAAAGCTGATGTAAGTTCATGCAAACACTCATACAGATCAGATAAACATATCAAAACATATCAAACCAAGAAAGAATGAAAGTTGTGTTATGTGCTAGCTATTAGTTTGCCCCAATTTCTAATTATCAGGGTAGCTTGTAGAGTTTGTATCAGATGGTGCAAAACACCTTAGCCCCTAATTGGCTGTCCCTTGGAAAGGTTTGCCATGTGCTGAGCTTGTGCAGGTGATGGGCTGACCAGGTGGGCCAATCCTTGATGAGGACTGACCCCTGTGTAAAAGGATCCCCAGATCTAGGGGTTCAAACTGCCCAAACCCTCCAGCACAAGTTCTTTGCAATCATGGCCCTGAATAGGCTTCACCTTCCCTTATTGAATGAATTACCCAGTTCCTGATTGTAAGGACTTGGCTCTCCTCCTACTTGTCTCCCTGCTGAGTCACATGACCTAGTCACTCCTCTTCCTTCCCCTGTGAGCTTTTACCTGTCAAGTGATCAGAACTGTATAGTTCTTTCATTCTCCTCACCTGATGTATTGTCTCCTGATCTAGAATGATTTCTGACTTGATCTCTGCTGAAAGGCAGCTCTCATAGTATATAAACCCTTCTCTTTCATCTTTTCCTCCTTCTCCTGTTCTACATCCATCCATCCAATCCTGTACCCAAGTAGCACTTTCTGGAATCTGAGAGATTAAGCCAGCGAATTGCCCAGAGGACACAGGACCAGGAGAGCCGTTAGAGATCCAACTCTTACATGTACACTGACCCTGGCCTGTTACAAGTTGATGAGATGTCAAGTGTGTCATAGTCATAGGGTTTGGACAATTCACCTAGCTGCTATCTGACTTAAATTTTAGCCAGTGTGATATTAGAAAAATTCACTTTGTCAACTTCCAAGCCATGTATTCTATCCGTTAAATTTTTGCATTCAAAAACAATCATGGAAATTATCAAAATTCCATTTTTTCCATCTCTCATCTTAAGAAGTATGGCAATAAGTTGTTCAGGGTTCAAGAGATTCAAGGTCGTTGAGTATGGGATGAAGATCATGTGAGTTCAATTGGGTTCAAGGGACTTTATTCCTGCTTCCTATAAATCAGCCTTGATCGACACCATCAGCATTGAAGCAAGGTCCTTTGCTATGAAACTTCTGGGGCTTTTTCTAAATCCCTATGACCACCTGCAGAAGTATGGGTTTTTCACATTAGACCCACTCCAATCTGTAACCTTTAAATGTCATGGGTCCACTTTCTTTCTGATAATTCATTTTTTAAATGTATGTATGCTGAAGATGGGATAAAGAACAGAGGGCTTTGACATTCTAGAATGAGCAAGATCACACCATCCAGCTGAGTTAGCTATGATTTAAGGTGGGATTGGTGGTGTTTGATAGGATGGCCTCTCTTTGCTTGCTATTTATTCTGACCTACTTGCCTCCACCAATCCATGCACTTCATGATGAATCTTTGACTCAGACAGAGAAAGAGCTCGCCTCAAAAACCACTTTCTTGCTGATCTTAATGTATCTATACAATACCTGTTCCTACTAAGCGGTGTAGATAGAGCGGGGCTTGGTCTTGTTAGATGGTGGTCTTTGTCAGTATGGAAGTATCTATTATGTACAGACCTTGCCGATATATGTCTTGACGCGCGACTGTTCGACCGGCATGCTGGTGGAACTTCGTTCAACATGTCTCTTCTTCAACACCTTCGATCACCACACTCTACACACACATGGGCCCCATATCAGGCCTCAGATCTCTTCTCTGATGGTAGTACTACATGGAGGAAACAGCCATGATGGCGACAAAGAGGTTCTTCCCTAGTACTTGAGACTCTTTCCCTTGTTCTCTGTCAAAGTTGCCACTCGTCGCGGCATGGATTCGACACAACCATTGATGATTTCCATCTCAATCTCGTCCCAGACCTTCCTCGCCACCATGAGTAACTCGTCTACACTTGTAGGAATGGGCCGGACCCTGTAAATCCTTGTTTTCAGAACCATCCAGACGTTCTCTATGGGATTAAGATCTGGGGAAGCGGAGGGATGATCTAGGCGCCGTATCCCGACCTCTTCCCTCACCTGCCTGGCTGCCAGGCCATTGTGGCATGGCACATTATCCTCCACAACCTGATATCCGTCTGAGAACGTTGTTAATGTGTCCTAAGCCGCCTTGAGAGGTCCCTTTATGACCAGATCTGCGTACCTTTGAGCATTAAGGCCTTCGGCTCTGATTCTGGCACTCCTTTCTACTCTGCTAGGCGCAAGAGAGATGTGAAACAGAGGTGTCTTGAATTTGTACGCCATGCCAACCCACACCATGAGGCTCTGACGGCCGCTTCTGAAGGTCGACGTCATGTTCCTAGGGTTGTAGGCCTCTCCTGATCGCCTACTCACTCTTACCTGCCTGTCTGTACCCCCAACCTCCAAACTTGATTCATCTGTGAAGAGAACATGGTGCCAGTCTGTCGCCCTGTTATCTTTGGCCCATTGCAAGCGTTTCTCCATGTGTTTTGTTGTGAGAACCGGCTTCCTGATCGCCACACAGTGCCTGATTCCAGCCTTCTTGGCTACCTTCCTCAGGCGGTACCTTGTCAACCCTTCTAGGCAGCCTAGGATCTGATTCCAACTATCAAAGGGGTGCTGAAAGATTGTCCTGAGGATGTACCTGTTGTTCCTCTCACTAGCTTGGGTGGGCCGGCCAGGAGAGAAGGTCCAGTAGCAGTGGCCTCGGGTGTTGAAGTTGGACAGGGTGTTTGCCACAGTTTGCTTTGTTGTTCCAACCTGGGCGGCAATTTGGCCGTATGAGAGGCCGCCTAGGTGTGCCAGGCTCACAATGCAACCTCTCTTGGAGGGTGTAAGCTCTCCCTGGTGTGGCATAGTGAAGTTTGAAGGTGTTTTATTATGTATGTTGTGTAGGTATAGGCAAGGGAAGAAGGATGCGGTGGTAGCAGTGAAGGTGGTGATCGCGACGGGAAGATCACGCGTCAAGACATATATTGGCAAGGTCTGTACATAGTCTACAGACTTTTGATTAATACTATTTTTCCAAAAAAAAATATGTTCAAGCAGCCTTGTCCCCCTTTTTCCTTTTGTCATTGAAACTTCCTTTCACCCCTCTCCACCAACCTCACTGACCCCAACAACACCCCCTTTACGAGATTTACATTCCTTTTGCTGAGTTTGCAATTAATATCAGTAATGAGGTTGGCTGAAAAGGAGGGTATGGGTTGAGAATTAAGTCAGTGATGATTGAAAATCTGTTGATCTCTCAGCAAACAAGGCTCTATACAGAATCCTCAAGCGCTATAGTGTAGAACCAGAAAAATGTATAGTCTTTATGTTGCCATCTTACTCTTACTCTTTCTTCTTCTTCTATTGTCTCTCTCAGGACTGATCAGTGTTTGGCCCCTCTTCTCACTACAGTACTTTTTTTCATCTATCTTGGCCTCATCTTTTCACAACAAGCACCTATCCTGCTCTAGCTAAGCAAGTCACAGGCCTATGTAGGCCTCTTGTTTCTTAATCAAGACCTTATCTTTGACATCTTAGAGGCCTCAAACTTCCTTGTCAATATCAAAACTGACATTGTACATGGAAACCCACTCAATCTCAGGTGGATGATCTTGCTGCAATATCATGCAGCCAGGAAGAAAAAAAGAGCTGGCCTTGAGCTGTAGTGGTATCATAGGCAGGGAAACTTAATGAAGCTGATACCAAAATTGATTGGTACAGAAAGATATTAAGACAATAACAGGAAATGGGTTGGGACAAAGATTTCTTTGATTGAATTCAACTACTCCTCACCTGTAGTTATCAAAGTTGTGGGTCACATTGCAAAGCAACGTAGTCCACCATGAATCTAAGTAAAAGATATCATTTGATTTCAGAATGCTTTTGCAACTGGACCGGAAAAAATTTAGAGAGGTTTTCGGGTTGCTAAGTTGCTGCTGATTGGTCTTTGACTTGACTGGCCCCATTTGCACATCAATTTTCCTGGCCAAACTTCACAAGACTTGACACAAGTACATGTCATGAGTCTCTATAGGTTGAAGCCAGGGGCATTCAAGGTGCATGGAGTAATCTAGCCATTCCTAAAGAGGTCACATGAAGGGAACACAAGGAAGGGACTGATGTGAATGTGGAGATTCTTTTCTGCTAATGAATTGATCATGAATTCATGGTGTTAATTGAAAATAATGGCTACAGTCATGGTCAAGAAGTACTTAGGTAAAACTATAAAATCTCACTGCCAATCTCATTTCAGTGGAGTATCGCTTTTGGCTAGCTCAGATTTGGATTCTTATGGGCTGTTACAGGCATTGATTGGGGGCTCTCCCTTTGCTGATCGATGGGTTTGCAGGTTTGCATCTGATGGCATAAGCCCCCAAAACCCTCCATGTTGTCTGCCTGTCAATGGGTCCATCACATGTTGAGCTTGGAACCTGATGGGAAGGACATTGAGCTAGGAGGTTTGTGTCTTTTGACCTGAACCACCCCACCTGCTTGCCCAGAAAACACCTGAGGGATGTTCCCTAGATAAAGCTTACCCCCCTTCCTCAATTGTTATATCTAGCCTCCTTGTGTAAGTTTTGAGAATGTAGCTCTTAAAATAAACCAAGTCAGCCTTTCCTTGCCATCTACCACCCAACATCAAAACTTCATGCCAGACTGCGGTTCTCTCCCTGAGAATAAGAGCCAGTGCCAGAGTCAGAATCAAAGCCAGACATGAGCAATCAGCTTGAGTTTACTAAACTGTATCCAATCCCATTCAAGCGAGAATGATCTATGCTGCCATCCAAGGCAGCCAAACCAAGGTTGAGGTTTCCAAGGCCTATGGCAACCCTCACAGCACTGTTCTTCCAACCATTCACAGATTTTAGGAGGCTGATCACATGTTCCCAGCCAAGAAGGGGGGTTTGTCATTCCTCCAAAGCTGACAAATGTGGACCTCAAATTTTATAACCCTTTACTTGCAATGTCCCAAGCAAAAGATTCCTTCTCAATAATTACTCTTCTCTTGGCTCAATATTTACTTCTATCCTGGTCCTGTATCCTCTGGGAAATTCACTGGATCAATCTTAAAGATCCCAGAAAAAGCTGTTTGTGTACTGAAGCGGATGCATAGATGTAGAGCAGAAGATGGAAGAAAAGAGGGAAGAGAAGGGTAAATTTACCATTCCAGAGGTCAGGTCAGAAGTCCTTGTAGATCAGGGGACAATACATCAGGTGAGGAGAACAGAAGAACTATACATTTCTGATCACTTGACAGGTAAAAGTTCACAGAGAGAGGAACAGTACTGACTCAGCTAGATGACTAAGCAGAGGTCAGGATGAGGAAAGGAGACAGGTATCTAACAAAGCCTGGTCAGTAAGCACCAGGAAAGTGAGGCAGGCAAGCCTTCCATTTAAAAGCCAAGGATCTATATAATGCTGGTAATTTGCTCTTACATTTAAATGACTCTGCAAGTAAAGGGTGGAAAGAGGCTTGTTAAGGGACTAGAAATGGTTCTAAAAGTCACTTGAGAATAATCACATGATGCTAGTCTAGTTCTTGGATAGTTGTAAAAAGTTGATTTTCTAGGCCACTATAGCTAGGCCCTTTATCTTACTCCTTTATGTATCTATGTATCTATATATATATATATATATATATTTTTGCCTGATTTTCGCGTCCGATCGTCATCGAGTCCCTAGATCTTCTGGATCGGGCCTGGTAGCTAGCGCGGCAAAAGAGAGATGCCGTATGCCGGATGCCTCAGGCTCGGCTTCCACTCGCGCAAGAACCATAAAAGATGGCTTCCCCACCATCGTCGCAGAAGCTTCTCCTCCATAACATAGCAAGAGGAAGATGACGGGCCAATCAGACATTAAAGCTGTCATTTTCGATATCGGAGGAGTTGTCGTTGGCTCACCCCTCGTGGCTATCAATGAGTAAGTTCAACACACTCTCTACGACCATTTTACTTAAATAAAAGGTGGATGATTCACATGGTCAAGCCCTCCTTTCCATGTTTCCTTCATCATTCACGTTCCTAGATATGAGCAGAGTCGCGGCCTACCTCACCAATATCTCAATGTGGCTATAACAGCACAGGGCAAAGAAGGCAGCTTCCAGGTGGGTGGCTATCAACTTCTGCCACTTTTGCTGAACGCAGACACTTGCTTCCTGGTTGCGTACTGACGTTTTGTTTTGTTTTTTTTTTGTTTTTTTTTTGTTTTTTTTTGTGTTTTTTTTTTTTTTTCATGGGGCTCGTTCGATTCGTCCAGCGCTTCGAAAGGAACGAATTAGATCTCTTGTCGTTCTATCACCTCTTCGGAAAGGAGCTCAGCGATACTAAAGTGAACAATTCCCACTATGTGACTTATTGCCGATCGCGCAAACTTGGTGAGTGCACTGCAAGCTGACAAAGGCTAGAAAGCGTGCATGTTTCTTCCTTAATAAAGATTCATGAGGGCGGTGTGTCAACTGTATGTTACTCGAATACACCAGATGTTCCAGCGCTACCTGATAAACTCGACGTTGATGGCAGAGAGGTAAGAGCTTATCGTGCGACATCATCGTTTTCTGCCAATGGCCAGTGTCACGGCCCCAAGGTTCTCCCCATCTTGGCACAAACCAAATTGAATCCTCACCCTCTTGCTTGACCCCCTTTCCAGCTTTTTGGGCTCATGATGCAAAAGTCTCTAACAGTCGACCCTCTTGTTGCCAACGCAATCATTTCCTTAAGAGGTGAGGGGAAACGTGTGTGGTAAAAATCGGTGCCCTGTTTCTTGAACCTACCCGACCTCCTTCCACACGCCTGACTCGAGTCTCCTGATATCACCTTTATTCGAATCATACCCTTAAAAGCATCCGGTAGATTCAAGGTGGCCGCTTTAACCAATAATTTCGCCCCGCCGACCGAATCATCGCTCCAGGCGCAAGGGCAGACTGGTGCGGACAAAGCCAGGGCCAGTCCTAGCCTTGAAGAGGAACTTGAGCACCTGGGGCTCGGAAGTGCTCGGAAGAATATCGAAAGCATGTTTGACTTTTTCATCCAGAGTTCGGTGGTTGGGATGAGGTGAGTGACGAGTTCAAAAGGGACTCAAATGCCGAAGGTCTCAAGGAATCGAAGAAGCGAATTCATAAGCTAATTATGTGTGCTCGCACTCAACTTCATATCTATCTGCCAATTTCTACCCCACCTTCGCCCCCTTCTGCCGGAATCAAGGAAACCTGATCCCAACTTTTATAGATACACTTTGAATCTTCTTCAGGTTAAACCCTCAGAAGTCGTGTTCCTTGATGATATCGGGATCAATCTCAAGGCCGCCCAAGCCTTTGGCATTAAAACCATCCGTGAGTGCGCAAAGTCCCGTAATCGACACAATTCCCTCCGTTCCTTCGACGTGTGAGGATAATTCTAAAGCTAAGCGGTTGTCGCTTAACTCATATCTCGGTAGGAGTTCAACCAACTTCGTCAATACCTGCGCTGAGAGAGCTCGAAAAGGTTACCGGTATCCGCCTTTTGCCTGAGTCCTCAAGAAAATCAAACAGCTCCAATCTATAACGTCGCTTCAACATGGGTCCACTGTTTGTTTCAACGGCTCTCGACCTTTCAACCCCTCAGTGTCATGAATGGCAAGGCCTCGGCGGACTGTGTCCAAACTAGGCCTTTAATCAATCGCCTCGTCCCTTGAAAAAAGAGAATGTTTTCTGCTGTTTCTTCGTGAATGTGATTTATACGGCAAGGAAGACAAAAAATTGGAGGAACTACGCCGATTGAACGTGTCCCTTGCCCTTGTAACCTTCGCTGGAGATACCTGTTGGCACGCAATGGTGGTGGATTGGGAAAAGTGTATACGTGCTTAGAATCAAGACCGTCTGAAATCTGAGTCTGCAGCCGAAAGAGACACTCCGAAAGAGACACTCACCACTGATAGGGTTCTGCTTCATCTCGAGAGCTCTCTCGTTCGTTGCCTCTTGCCATTCCTTGGTCATGGTCTTGACAGGTGGTGGGGCTGCAATATGAGGAGATGAGTTGGTCGAGTCAGTGTCAGATCTGGGATGACCTATGCCAGTTCGGTTGACGTTATGATTCCCGAGGGCCTCTCTTGATGCGAGATGCTCACCTTGGCTGCGGAGGCCGTAGAAGAGGACACAGGTGGCACCAATGAGGCCGACGACACCAGCGAGTGTGCGAGCGCCCTGGCCAGAGGTGGTTATAGGCTTACGAGGACCATGTGGGCCGAAGGACACGAAGTAGGCTTCATTCACGGAGTGGTGTGCGTAAGAAGTGTGGTCAGCTTCTGTATCTACGCAAGGTAAAAAGGCAAGAAAGAGATGTACCAAAAGCGCTCGAGAAAAGTGTCCAATTCTTGAAGGATCCGGTGGAGCCTTTCCGACAGATCTCGAAGTCTCAGACATTGACCGAACTCTTTTATCCCCCCTTCCTTTCCCTCTGCATCTCGTCCCTACATGGAGGATGGAAAAATCCCAGGTGCTCTTCCTCCTCCGTCCGCTCGCGCATTTTTCTTATACTTTGTCTTTAATCATTTTGATTTTCGTCCTCTCCGCCTCTTCGTCCGGTTTCTTATCTTTCGTCTTTTACCTATGTCCCTCTCCCTGCATCCACTCCCTCCCCATGTCGCCCTCTCGCCTCTCGCCTCTCGCCGTTCTCCTCCCCAAAAACTATGATGTGAGGTTTGACGGTAAGGAGAACACCAAATCAGGATAAAAGCGGAATGCTCACCTGCCTTCTTCTCGTCAATGCTTAGCTCCTTCCAGTCCTTTCGCTGAACCTCCTCGAGCTGTCTGAAAACACCGTATTGCTCTTCCTTTGAGAGAGATTTCCAAGTTGCCTCGATGTTTGGGACGACGTTGGCGAGCTCCACCTTGTTGGGGCCCTCGATGTAGCTGGCGGCATTACGGGCAGTCTCTGGGGTCCATCTCTCCTCCTTGGTGACCATGGAGCGGCGAGGAGCGATGAGCGAGCTCCTGGCAAGGGAGTTGCGGGAGCCGACACGGGCTGCTGCGATGAGGGAGGGAACCTTGTTGGAAATCATTGCCGAACACCGGGGAGGGGGGGAGGAATGATAGAGAAAGGAGATGAGGATGAAGTGAAAACAAGAATGCGTCGAGTTTCGGAGGGTCGGGGAGGTAGGATGGATGGGAGGGAGGCAGCTAACGTGGGTTGAGACGAGGCGTTGGGTCAGGGGAAAAATTCTCTGTCTCGCTGTGGTGGGGCTGGCTGAATAGGATTAGTTTTGGGGGCGAGGAAGGGGGGGGAACGATCTCCCACTTTGACTCGCCCTCAGTTTCCGATCTTCTCTCTCTCTCTCTCTCTCTCTGTCTGTCTGGCTTCCCTTCTTCCGCAATTCCCTTTCCTCTCCTTCTTTCCTCTCTCTGCCTATCGGACCACTCACTTTGATTAGAACGAGGTTTTTTTTCTTCTAATATTTCTTGAGAACCCTTCGAAAGGAGAGTTTATATATATATAGAGGGAATTTTTTCCTCGAGTAATAATCATCTTTGTTTAACACTCACAAGAAGAACCAGAACACTGCTGACTGTCACTGTAACTCTTTGAATTGCCATGATGCGAACAAGAACAAGTTTCATCACTTTGTATAGAGCAACTTGCATGAAGCTAAAATATGACAGGATCGCCTTGGTTAATTGATTCGAAGCAACCCGTCATCCAAAGAGGCGACAAAAGCGAAGGTTGTCTCATGGGTGATCGACCCAAACTGCGAGCCAGGTGATTTTTCAAATCACTCGCAAACCACTCGCTCAACCTTCCACCAAACGCGCGTGTGCCGCTCGAATCAAAAATCGAGAATGTTCCTGCCAGCTCTCTTCTAGAGATATCATTCGGACTGCTCTCGGACGAGAGTGATAACGTCTGTGGTCGCAACTTGTTGGATTACATAAGGAAGAGAGCTTTCCAAAAACAAGATGGCACGCGCACGTACCACCAGCCTTGACTGATGTCCCTCTCGTTCTCTCTATCCCCTCTCCATCACTCCTCCTCACTCACTCTCTGTCACTCTCTGCCTCCACCAATACATGATCCTCTTCTCCACTCCTCTTCGCCTCTCTCTCATTGGAGTTATTTGCTCATTGATCTGTGTTCCTCTGGGTGTGTCTTCTCGTCTTCAACCCTCTACCTTCTTTTCCCTTTTCTTCCAACTTTTCTTATCATCTGGTTGCCCCCCCCCCCCCCAAATACCTTTCTTTCTCCCTTGATTCGTGGGCGTCGCTGCAGAGTTGAGCATGTGAGCTCACCATAACTACAAATCATCTCTTCCACCTTCAACTCAACTCCTCTGGCGCACAGCTCTACAAAGCTTTGACCCATCCATTGAGTCTGATAAATCAGGACACTCTCCAGCCTCAGATCAAGGCGAGAAAAGAGCAGGAAACCAAAGGAATCCACCGGACGAAAAGAGACCATTCCTAGCACGCCTCTTTGGCCATGCCAGCCCCTCAGGTCGAACTCTTCAGCACTTCAATCCTCTCGAATCACAAAGTCCGCTCGCGGCACGAGCGTTTCACTTCGGTTCTGGCCATTAAAAAGGTAGGCACAAAGAGCATTCATTGCCTCCGGTGGCTCGCCATTCCTTACGCCCAAATCCTATCGCCCTCACTCTGATTTCATGCTCGTATCGCCTCAGATACCATTCATCTACCATGACCTTGCATCAGATGAGAGTGCAAAGAGTAGGTGGCGTAGAAAGGTAGGTTTCTCTTGGTAGAGTGTTTTTTTAGTCGCTCGTCAACAAACAATCTTTGATTCCGATCCATCTCCTCTTTCCCACAGGCTCGTGATCCTCAGATTCCTGGAATCCTGGTAAACAACGAGTGGAGGGGGACTTTCGAGGAATTTGAAGAGGCTGTCGAGTTCGGAGAGCTGGAAATTTTCCTGGGTGTATCAGCTTCTGATTTTGTCAAGGCAAAAGATGAAGCCTTCCCGGGTGCCTCACCGTCTACCGAGGTTTCCTACCTTCCTTTTGCACCTGAAGGAAGTGGAAAGAGGCCAGAGCCGACGGCTGACGAGTTTCTCAAGTCTTTGGGCTTGGAGGACCTACAAGTTTCCGAGGCGGAGGTGGACTCATTGATCAAAGGTATAGGCTCGGAGCCAGTTCTGATCGAATCGACGAAGCGCTTCGTTCCATCTGCCGAAGCAGCTGTCAAACCCTTACGTCTAGCGCGTATGGGTAATGCAGCAGCGAATGGCCCGGCGGATTCCAAGAATCCGGCCTCTAAACCCCAAAGTCCTCGCTCTCCGTCGGATGCCCGTTACTCAGTTTCTCAACGATCGACAAAGGCATTAGCTGCCGAAGCAGCTGCCCTGACCACAGTGCGAAAAACATCAGGTGCACTCCTTCGCGAAGCCGTCTCACAGGGGAAGGACCTCCAAACAGCCATGGATCAGAGCAATCTTAAAAATGTGGTAGGATCCGAAGACGTGGACGAGCTCTTCGCGGCGCTTGGCCTTGGGGACGCCACAATCTCTGAGCACGAAGCGCAGGCTTTTCTCTCCGAGGGCTCGATCCCCCAGGGCATGTCATCTGGCGGCGATAGGATCGGAAGGTCTAAATCTACAGCAGATAAGATACGAGATGAGATTGCTGCGAGAGAAGTGGCTCAAAAAGCACGAGAGAAAGGATATTTAGGAAAGTCGGCTTCCCATGCTTTGAAAATGGTTCCTTGCGAGAGTCAGACCAGTGGAGCTGAGGCCGACACAGAGCGCCAAGATGGAGTCACGGGGAAAGTCCCACTGGTCGAACAATGGGTCGGGTCGGTGCAAAAAGGGATTCAGATTTCAGTGAACCCGTCGCCCGGCCCCTCGTCCAGTTCTGCTAATGAGCTGGTGGAAAACGTCCATGAACCTCAATTTGCCTCCGCTCAACGTGCTGTACCCGGACATGACCAAATGCTTGCCTCTGAACCCAATGCGGTCGCTCTTGAGCCATCACAGTGGAAGAAGGGTGAAAGCACCAGCCATGAATGTTCCGGAAAAACATTATCATCTCCGGAAGGACCCAGAATACAGGATTCAGCGGAAGTATCTGTTGATGATCCCAATTCGGTGCAAGAAGCAAAGCGAGAAAGCAAGAACGCTATCGAAGAATGTGCGGAGGATGGAGTCCAAGATACCAGCATACTCGATCACAGTATGCATCAGGGGAAACACCAGCCGGCTGATGTGGGAGCAGAAATCGATGTGGATGAAGGTGGGCCAAACCCAGCAGCACATTCCATTCCACTTGAGGGCGGACTAGCAAAGTCTCCCGTCGCACGACCCGATCGCCTGTCTGAAAAACAGAGCCGACTGGCCGAGGATGAAGAAATTTCACCGGCGGCAGATGTCGACATCTCCGGGTCATTGAAGGTGGGAAAGCCATCTGGAACTGGCCAGCAGCCGGAGTTACCAGATGGTTTGGGGCCACCGGTGTCCCCGATGACGAGCAGAAGCAGTCAAACCTCCGTGATTTCGGATTCTGCTGATGCGCACAAAGACTATGGTCGCAGGGGCCATCCTGAATCCCCTCAAGAGAGGGTCATAAGTCGCAAAGGTATGGACTTTGCAAGGCCAAAAGAGTCACCAGCGCTGTCATCATCACCATCTTCCCCGCAATCACCCGATGCCCTAAAAAAGAAAAAAGCCATCTCCATCAAAACGTTGGCAAACTTGGGGAAAGAAAAGGAAAAAGAAACAAACACAGTCTCACCGCTGCCAGTCAGGCACCATGAAAGAACGATATCGCAAATCCTGCGCGATGCTGATGCAGCTATGATGGACGAGGGTGAGGAAAGCCAATTTTAAGACGATATCAATCTGACTCTTGATATCAATCTGACTCTTGATATCAATCTGACTCTTTCGTGAAAGGCCCTTGTACACAAAAAAGCCATAAAATTGTCCGCTTTCTAATGACTTTTCCCGATTTTGGCGCCGACGAGAGGATGTCATATCATTTTTTCCGCATCAACTCTTACTTGAAATTCGATGCACAAATTCCGCATCTCATCGGCAGACTCTCCAGGCGGAATAATGGGCATGGTCGTCGCCATACTCAGTTTGAGCCTGCGTGAGCCTTCCATCTGACAAAGTATAATCGTCTGCTGTGCTGACCCCACCACGAGACTGATTCGAGTGGGAGACAGCGTGTGAGCTTTCAGGATGATGAGGCTCTTGTGAGACTGTGACCGAAGCTTGATCAGCTGGGCTCGATCCAGATCGTTGAAGATGTGGATCCTGGACCTCTTCTGCTGCTGCCGTATTTGCGATCCGGGGAGAGCGGCCATTTTGATCGGCGCGAGATGAGGGTATGGAATCCAGGTTTTCACCTGCTATGCTCATGGTGAGAATCTGCCTTCTTTCACCCTCCAGTGCTGACCCCCGAGACGCCAAGTCGATCGATTGTGTCAGGAGTTCAGACTCTGCACCGGCACCGTCATCTCCCTCACGATTGATAGAGGCGTTCACCAGCGTCCAGCTGGCCACTTCGTCTGACACTGCCGCGTCAGAGATGACCAGAGCGGAGCGATTCCGTAGTCGCAACCTTCGGCGAGCGGCATCGTCGCCTTGCAGAAGACCATTCCAACGATCGCCGTCCGGATCTGGGTTTAGGTAGGGTCCAGATTCGAAG
Organism: Violaceomyces palustris; assembly: GCA_003144235.1. Classification (NCBI taxonomy): domain Eukaryota; kingdom Fungi; phylum Basidiomycota; class Ustilaginomycetes; order Violaceomycetales; family Violaceomycetaceae; genus Violaceomyces; species Violaceomyces palustris. The sequence continues at coordinate 41,570 of KZ819732.1, read as the reverse complement.
GTCGAGCCCGATTCTAGAGCATCGGAGTCGCTACCATCCGGGTCATGCATCGTGTCGTTAGATCTTGTTTGTTCCGAGCTTGGGTTCGTCCTGGCAGAAAGGGTGATTCTCGACGGCGACGAGGGGGATGGTGCGGACAAGAGCCCATCTTGGGCCCTGAGCCGCTCCAGGTACGCGATGGCATCCCTCGTGGTTCTGCTTCGGAGAGACGTATGCCTTGGCGTGTTCTGAGCCGCTGCTTGCGAGGAACGGCTCAACAATCTAGCTCTCGAATTCAACGCCAGCCTCGCCACGTGAAGCTCTGCCTCCATCATGGCGATGGTACGGTCGGCCAGTGTCCTATCATCGTTGGGAGAGCTCCTGGCTCGTCGCGACAACTCGTCTTTCAACCATTCTTGGACCGATCCAACGTAATTTTGCACCCTGACTGGGGGCCAACCAGTTCCTTCAGACACGTAGTTTCCGAGATCAGTGACAAGCTTGTCCCAGGACCTTAGCTCCTCGTCAGAGCTGTGTCGGATAATTTCCCTGCGAGGCTGGATAGGGCCTGTTGCCTGCACTTCTGGTGCTAGAGGACGAATGTTGAAGTCGATAGGAAGCTCATCAGCGGCACCATTCGATCCAGATCCAGAGACTTGTCCAAGTTCGGTGGACGATGACCGTCGCAAAGACCCTCTGCGGCTTCGGGAGCCCCGGATGGTGGGATCAGTCACTGGTGATGAGCATCGCTCTCTGTTCCTGCCTCGCGATTGCCTCCATTCGAATCTGGCGACCTCGGCAGCGCAACGCAAACTGGCAATCTGTAAGGCTGTTGTGGAGTTGCGAAAGGTTGGATGTAGATACAAGTCGCAGTGCGGCCGAGTAGGGTCGGCGCCCGGTCGGAGACTCGGTTGAGAAGCTGCTGATGCCGATGGTGTTATGTGAGCTGCCGCCATGATCGATCGCTTGCAAAACGTTCAGAGGCTACGATGAGGGTTCTCGTACGCAGCCAGTCACAGTGAACATAAACGCACGTCAAGGTGAAGTAGTGGGCGAGACGTGGAAGCCGGAAGGTGGTAACCAAGTTGGAAGCCCTGTGAACATGAGAGTGTGATTGTGCTTGTGCGTGTGCGTGTGCGTGTGCATGTGGCGAGTGGCGAGTGGCGAGCAAACAGGGCGGGCGGGCCTTCGGAAAAAAGAAAAAAGGTAGAATATGAATCAATCTGAATCACACGCTCCACCGCCACCAAAAGAGTTCCATGAGGGGGTGGGGACAAGATCCAAACGAAAACCTAACTTCATAGGGTGACCTCTACAGTCCTTCAGCACAATCCAGTGGATGCAGTGAGTGCACCAACGGCGATCGCGAAGAGGGGCTCAAGACTGCTTGATTCCCACGTTCAGCAGAATGGAAGCGCGGCAGAAGTTTCGTCAAGCTCGCAATCAGGAGTGCTCGGAAATGATCATCAAGCTCTTGGAAGAGTTCCTCGACATCGTCACCTCAGGTGAACACTATCACCTCGCCGAAAGGATCGAGCCAACGCCACGTCGCACCTTGCAGAAGCAAAACGTGCAGAAGCAAGACGGAAGCATGTCTCTAGATTCCATGAGAAAACATGTGAGGCTGATGGGAGAAAAAAAATCTTTCATTCGTTCTAGTGGCTGGTCTTTTACAAACATCGAGGAGCATCCCGATGTCGTACGGATCTGAAAATACGGTTGCAAACCAAGTTTGAGGACGTTCCTGTCTCTCATGGCTGGGTAGTAACGAGGATCCGATGACAACACTTTTTTTTAATATCCCGGTATGGGACGGGCGGGCGGGTTTGGAAGAAAGAGAGGGGGAGGGGGGGGGGACATGGGATAGAAGGGTTGAGAGAAATGGAAAAGGTGGTGCGAAGGATACGATACCAAAAAGGACTCGATTTAATCCTGTTTCCAGCCGAGCTGGAAGCACATTCAGCCACGGCGAGCGCGTGGGGGCCTGCGAGGCGATCAGAAAGCAAGGAGGGTCCGTCTCGGGTCAGCCCAAGTCCTCTCCAAATCTCGGTTTCTTTCCTGGTCAACTCATGTGAAAGGATCTTTGTTGCAGAAAGACCATAGCAGACTTGTGCAATCTAGAAACTTACCTGTATGCGCCAGCTGATCGCTTGACCTCTGTGAACCCATCACCATCCACGGCTGGCTGTTCCTTTTGTTGCTCTGGCGCTGGCGATCCACGGCTGGCTGGAGATGCTGGACCACTGCCACCAGCGGCGGCGGCGGCCTCCTTTGCTGCCTCTCGCTCTCTCCATCCACCGGCACCGCGCAAGGCTCCTGGCCGATAGACTGCTGGCGCTGGGGTAGACTCCCGAGACTCGGAAGCCGATCCTGGAGCCGGTGTCGATTCCTTGCGGATGGGGTCCCTGGTTGGGGCGCTGGAAGCTTCGCCCGCAGCCTCCTGGGCCTTCCTGAGAGCTTCCTTCTCACGCCAACCACCGGTTCGAGCACCGAACAAGGGGGGTCTCTGGGGCTCGGCAGTTCGGGCTTCCGACGTGGCTCCAGCAGGAGAAGGACGGCGCCAGGCTCCCTCTGCGCTCTCCTCCTTGGTGACCTGCGGGCGGCTCGCGAGCTTCTCCAACTCTCTGGCCTTGAGGCGCTCCTCGATCTCGGCCTCCTTCGCCCGCTGGCGCTCAGCGATCTCGTTGAACTTGGCTTGGCGTTGCTCGATCTCGGCACGTTTGGCAGCCTCACGCTCGGCTTCAGCTTCGGCTTCGATCCTGCGCTGCTCGGCTTTGCGTGCTTCCTCTGCAAGACATCAAGACCCGTCGATTCACAAAAAAAAAAAAAAAAGACTCCTCGTCAGCAATTTGGAAGTCAAGCCGTGCGAGGTTAGGCAGAGGGAGGGTTTTGGCGATGGGGGTGCGAACACTTACCTTCAGCCCGGATCTTGGCCAGCTCCTCCTCTTCAGCCCTCCTCCTGGCTTCCTCTTCGGCTGCCAGTCGTTCCTGCTCTCTCTGCTGCCTGACCTGGATCCTACGCTTCTCCTTCTCAGCCTCGATCTGTTCGCGGGCGTTGTTTCGTCGCTCCTCGAATTCTCCGCGACGCTTCTCCTCGATGACTTTGCGAAGCTCGCTGTAGTCGGGAAGGATTCGTGCCAAACGCTTCTTCAACTCGAGGTCAGCGGTATGCTTCTCGCGCGAAGTCTGCAGGAGGGTCTGGCGGGCGGCCTTGTGGTAGGCGAGGTCCTCGGCCTTTTGACGCTCGTAGTCGGCCTGCAGGAGTGGGATCTCTTCGCGGCGGTAGGCACGCTCGAGGTGGTCCATGCGACGATGGATGACGCGGAGGCGCTCGTTGAGTTCTCGCTTCTCCTTCTCGATTTGCTCAACCTGGAGCTGAACGAGCTTGTTGGTGTCGAGATTCGCGTACTCCTGATGGAGAGAAAAAGAAAATTGCCAAGGCAGGCCATCATGGGTCAGTCGAGAGCCAGGGGCGATCCCGCGAGCCAGGTCCAACGGCGCAAGACGCAGCAACTCACCTCTTCGCTGAGCTTGAGACCACCTTTCTCCTTGAGCGACTTGGCCATCTTCTTGGCCTCTTCGACGCGGACCGCTTCGAGTTCCTTCTTGATGCGCTCTTGCTCCCTCAGCTTGGCCTCCTCGGCGATCCTCCTCTGCTCGGCTTCGGCCTGGAGACGGATCCTCTCGGCCTTGGCGGCGGCCTCATCCTTCTCCCTGCGAGCGGCCATCTCCTCCAAGAGCTCCTTGCGGCGAGCCAAGATGGCCTTGCGCGCGACGGCAGCCTTGTGCTCTTGCTCAGCGGCTGCCACAGCCCTGGCGAAGACCTCGGCCTTGGCGCGTTCGGCGTTCTCGAGGATGGATGGGTCGATCGTCTTGAGGGTGGTGTCAAGACACGCGGCGAGCCTGCTCAGCTGGGTGCGGACGAGCTCGGATGGAGTGGACTGGAGCTTGACCACGTCGGTGTCGGAGGACGTCGATGCGGAAGGGTGGACGTCGGCGGCGAAGACGTCGTCCTGGAAGGTGATGGCCTTGGCGACGTGGTCGATTCGAATGTTGAGGTGCCCCTTCTTGCATGCGTTGAGACAGAACTTTTCGATGTCGGCGGCGCTGTAGTCGTAAGGCGCTTTGAAGGACGAGACGAGCTGTAGGACGCGTTCGAGCTTGACGGCATCGTAGACCTGGCTCAACTGCTGGAAGAGTCGGGTGAGGACGACCGAGTGCAAGGGCTTGACGTACTTGGCCATTTCTGGATCCTGGGCGATCTGAGAGATGATGGGTTCGATCTTGGCACAGATCGAGAGGGGATGGAATTCGACCTCGAGAATGTTGTAGAGCTCTCGCAACTCTGGCCGGACGCGCTTGAGGATGTCTCGGTTGAGAGCCTCCTTGAGCAAGCCGGCACGCGTCGGGGTGCGGGCGAGGCCGAGGAGCGAGGTGAGGCGGCCGGTACGGCTGCGAGTCTCCTGATCGCCCTGAAGGAAGTCGGACTTGCTCTTGTTCATGTTTCCAGTGCCTGGAGCGCTTGAAGAGATGACCGGGACGGCGAGTGCGCTGATGAGGACGTAAGAGGCCATGCGGGTGTGGTCTTCGTCCGACTTGGCGCCGGCACGGGCAAGGGCGTAGTACCTGTTCCAAGCGGCGGCGTGGAAGAGGTTGTTGCCGGAGACCATAAAGATACGGGCGAGCTTCTCGTAGTAGTTTGCCATCATGGCCGGACGAGGGGCCTTCTTGGCCATGGTCAAGAGGTTGTGGACGTCCTCGACAGACCTGAAGGCCTCCTGCCAGAGTTCGAGCTCTACGGCGCTGTTGAGCTGGGCAAACCTCGTGTCGAGGTGGCGCTGAAGGGTATCCTGATCGGTGAGGTTGATGGCATGGGCGTGGTGAGAGTAGCGAGCCACGTTCTGAAGGTGCTGCCTGAGAACCTCGCAAAGTCGGCGGAACTCTGTCTTTCGCTGGTACTGGAGACAGAACCTGAGCGCTTCGTTGGCGATTTGCTACGAGGTGGCCCGCAAGGGGAAGGGGAAAGAAAAGCAAATGGAAGAGCGCGCGACGGTTCAGAGACCTTGTCCTTCAGAGTAAAAGCGAATGGCTAGAACCAAGCGAAGCACGAGGTGAGGGGAGACCAAAGTGTATGCGAGACCGTCGAGTGGACTGGACAAGCCTGCAAGGATGGGCAGAGCTTTGGGTCGGGTGATTGTGCGTGTAGGGCTTGGAAGGGTGGGGTGGTAGACGAATGACGTGGTGGAGAGGGGGTGGGGGGTGGGGATGGATGATGACTCACCTGATATGGGACCTCGAGGCGAGCATTGTTGCGAAGGATGTCCAAGGCGGTCCTGTAGGCCTCCCAAAGGAACTTGAGCCAAGGGGTGACCAAGACCCTGTCGGTGCGATCCTTGTTCTGGTCAGAGCTGACACTACCAAGGAGCATGCTCTCAGGGGTCTCGCTCTCCTCGAGGTCATCGACGTCAATGTCGCCAACGGCGGCGTCTGCCTTGCTCTGTGCCTCGACGACCTTTTCGTCGGCGAGCCTGATAAAGTGCCTGATGATGAGCTCGATGGACTGGGGGTTTGTGTTTTGGGAGACGTTCTTGTACTGCATGAGACCCTCCTTTGCTGTCCTTCCACGGCGGAGGTCGACACAGAGCTCGACGAAGCGGATCATGATGGGCTCGAGGGATGGGAGCGGGGTCTGCTTGAAGCGACGAGAGATAAAGATCTCATTGAGGGCCTGAAGAGCAGCGGGGGACTGGCCAACGTTGATGAGCTCCTCGGACCGTTTGAGAACGGTCTCCGGTTTTGCGAAGGGAGGCATGGTGGAGAAGATGTGTGGCACCTGGCAGTTGTGGAAGGGTTGGATAAGGTGCGTTCAGGGTTGGGTTTGGTTGTGTTCGGGGGGTTCCAGATCGTGCCGTCTGCGAAGGGGAAAGAAAAGGGTCGGGAAAGAGAAGGAGAGGAAGGGAGGTAAAACGGCCTTCTTCTTCTTCTTCCAAGGGAAAGGAGAGGGTGGGGAGGAGATGAAAAAAAGGGTGCGAAGAAGACACCTTTTTTTTTTCCTTTTGATGTGTGCAGAGAAGGCGACAAGTGGTCGTTGAGAGGGGAAGGGAGGTGGCGGTGGGCGATGCTACCGACGATTGACGACGACGGCTTTGCTGGAGGAGCTTTGCTGGGTCTGCGCTTTTCCCTCGTCCTTCTCTGTCTCTGTCTCTGTCTCTGTCTCTGTCTCTGTCTCTGACTCTCTGTCTTTCTGTCTGTCTGTCCCTCTCCCTCTCTCTCCCTCTCTCTCTCTCTCTCTCCCTCTCCCTCTTAGAGGGGTCTTCCTTTCTTTCCCTTTTTTTTTCTTTTCTTTTTTTCTTTCTCTTCTTTTCTTCTTTCCTTTCTCTCTTTACCTTGCCTCTTTTCTTTTCGCCTCGCGCTCTCCTTCTCCCTTCTTCCTTGCCTCTTCTCTCTCCCTCTCTCCGGTCCCCTTGACGAATTCAAGATTCAAATCCACGACCACTCGCATAGGAACGACTTACTCGCCTCACTCTCCCTTTCCTTCTCTGTCGTATTCTCTCTTTTCATGATTTCCTTTCCTCCTTGTTTTCTCCCTCCGGTGCTCCTCTTTTCCCTCTTACCCTTCATATACATTCGTGATCGTGATGGTGATCGTTTTCTGTGGGTATTCATTCCCCCTAACCCTTCGCCTCGGTTTGAAGCCTTCCTGTTTGAATTCTTTTCTCTATCTTGCGGTTCGGTCTCTCTCACCCTCTCTCTGTTTCGCTTCCCCTCACCCCTTTGGAGAGATCCAAGACTGCGTCCGTCCCATCTTGATGATCATAGAGCATTACGATCACATGCGTTCCATCCTACATTCATCAGTCTCGTTTGACCCTCAGGTTGCGATGGCGGAAGAGAAGCCAGGCTCACGTACCTTGAAAGCAGAAGAGAAGAAGAGTGGGGCACCCGACGCTGCGCTTGGAAGGATGAGTGATGGAGTACCCAACCTTTGGTCGCTGATCACCCCAGCGAGGTCTCCCGATCACGAGGTGAGTGTGAAGAAAGAAACACTTTCAAATCGAATTGTATCATGATTGATCGTTCTTCTTTTGGACTCGAGGAGCTTGCACTCTGGAAAAGTGATTCATAACAGGGTCGAGTGGTTGGATACGATCACGATCCTAAGAAGGACTCTATAGTCTATACTAGTATATACTCATCACTGTGCACTACAGCATTCGTGGTCGACTCCGCAGCAACTTGGTCGCGCAAACCTCGCTCTCCTCCTTTCCCTCTTGAAATCACCACCTTTGGCTTTGGCGTCGTTCACCTATTAAATCGTTACGATTCCACATGGTTGTATTCACGCTTCCAAGTCGTCACCACTCTCTGCAGTCCATTCACCTTCTCGCACGAGACGAGCTCAACCCTGGTGATCGGCGGCCGCTTGGATTCTACGCTTCCGAAGAGCCCCCAGTCGGAATCCGACCGCCCTCCTTGTCTCCCTCTCTCCCTCCCTCCCTCTCTCCCTCTTCCCCCCTCGATCCTCACCATCCCAAGACTGACTTGAGACCCTGTCAAGTCCACACCACCGCTCCCCACGCCTCCACTTGCTGCGATCTCCCTGAGCACAAGCCCTCCTTCCGCTGTTCCCTTGATCGGCTCGACAGCATCGCTTCAGGCTTTGGCTTCCAAACGAATCGTCAAGGGGAAGGGCGAGGGAGAAAGCACCAACAGACCCAAAGCGTTCTCGCCAACACGCTCGCTTCCAAATCCAACCTACGCATCCTCATCTTCCCACCAATCCAACCTTCTCCCTCGGTGCAGCGTCAAAAAGATACCCTCCTTCCCCGATGATGTCAACTTCTTCTCACCCAAACGGTGCTGATGCCCAACATGGCCTCAAGAATGGCGAGTCTTCCAACTCCAGGGTACCCCTGACCAAGAACGCAAAACGTAGGGCAAAGAAGAGGCAGGCTACCGCTTCTCAACCCGAGCGGAACGAGCAGGAACAAGATCCCGCAACTCGCAGTCAGTCCACCATCCAAACCCCTGAGAGACCGATCCCATCCGAGCAAAGCTCTTCCTTCTCCTTGGCCAGCCTCGACCAACATTCGGAGACCTACAAGGCGTTCGCCAACGTATTCTCGCGCTTCGGCACAACCGCAGGAGCGGATGACGTGAGTTTATCGCTAGCTTGCTTCCAGAAGGTCAAACGTCTTCCATTCGTGTCCATCCAGATACCACTAGACATTCTTCCTCACCACCTTCCCACGTCCGATCTCCTCCTACATCCCCTCCTTGATCTCCTCGTCATTCCATGGGCACAGAAACCCGACAGAGGTCCGGAAAAGGGTCAAGTGATTTATTCCGACGACGAGATGCTCTCAGACAGCGATGCGACCGACGCCGAGCAGCCAAAACTCTCCAAGAGGAAGCAGAAGAAACTTCAAAGGCTGACGGTGGCCGAATTGAAGCAGTTGGTCAAAAGGCCCGAGGTGGTGGAATGGTCGGACGTCACCGCAACCGATCCTCGCCTTCTCGTCCAGCTCAAGAGCCAAAGGAACACGATCCCAGTGCCCCCACACTGGAGCCAGAAGAGGGATTACCTCCAGAACAAGAGAGGGATCGAGAAGGCCCCCTTCCAGCTTCCGTGTGAGTGGGAAAAACTCGACCTCGCGTGCAAGCCTTCCCTCATCCTTTCCGCGTCCCCTCGTACCAGTCTGACCTTCCCACGCACACCCTCTCTTTGCCCCTTTCCACTTGGATCCTCTGTCGAACCCTTGTGGCCTTCCTCGATCACCGATGGATCCAGCCTACATCGCAGGTACCGGGATCGCGACGATGAAGGATGCCCTCAATGAGAAGGAAGCAGAAAAGACACTCAAGAACAAGACCAGAGAGAGGGTCCAACCCAAGATGGGAAAGATGGACATTGACTACCAGAAGCTGCACGATGCCTTTTTCCGGTTTCAGACCAAGCCTCCGATGAGCATCTTTGGCGAAACTTACTACGAGGGCAAGGAGAACGAGACCAAGTTCAAAGAGAGGCGGCCCGGTGACCTGTCAGACGAGCTCAAGGAGGCTCTCTCCATACCTCCTCTGGCGCCTCCCCCTTGGCTGATCGCCATGCAGCGGTACGGTCCACCACCAAGCTACCCCCACCTTAAGATCGCCGGCCTCAATGCTCCCATCCCGGAAGGGGCTCAATGGGGATTCCACCCGGGAGGCTGGGGCCGACCACCGGTGGACGAATCTGGCAGGCCTTTGTTTGGCGGCCCTGCCGTCAGCCAAGGCGAGGAGAAGAACGGTTTCGGTGAGGCGGTACAGAAGGAACTGTGGGGGGAGCTGGAGCCAGAAGAGGAGGAGGAATCGGATGCGGAGTCGGACGAGGACGAGGGTGACAGCGACCAAGACAGCGCTGACATGGGAGACGGGCTCGCGGATGGCTTGCAAACTCCTTCCGGCATGGAGACTCCGTCAGGCTTCGCTTCGGTCACGTCTACCGTGCCAGGTGGCCTCGAGACCCCTGGCTTCCTCGAGCTCCGCAAAGACGGACGCGGGGGGAGCGACTCGACCTTCGAGGATGAGCAACAGGATGACGGGCGACCCAAGCAACTCTACCAGGTCATTCCGGAAACCGGGACATCGGTTCGTGGCTTCATGGGTAGCGAGAAAGCCTACGCGTTGCAGAGCCTGGGTGGGGCGAATGGGCAGAATCCTCAGGTGCTCGGCGCGGAAGAACGCGGCACCAAGCGTAAGCACCAACAGGGAGGGGTTGATGTCGCTCTGGATCCTTCCGAGCTGGAGCTGAGTCAGGAGGAGCTTCAAGAGAGGTTCGAGAAAGCTCGAAGGGCGGACGTGGCCTCCAAGCAGCCTGGTGGCGCGGACCGTGAAGAGGTTTCCGCCGTTCGGGAAGAGCTCTCGCGGCAACGTATGCTGGCCGAGCAGAAGAGACGCCAGGCGCGAGAACGCCAAGGATGAAGCGCCAATAGGCGCGCGCGCGAGCTAAACACCGTCACCCTTCCAAGCACCTTGCAACCCTGCAAACTCTCGCTTCCCCACCGACATCTCCCACTCTCTCGACATTCAAGGCGAAACGAGATTTCCCTTTTCTTTGCTTTTTCAAGTAGATCTGTATTATTAATATCAATGCAAGGCGCAAAGTGCTGGCAGAGGAGGAAACGTCTGCTTGAATTGTGCGGTAAAAGTACAGTGAGATGGGATTGGGGATATCTCTGTGTGATGCTCTAGATGACTAGCAAATCGTTTGTGGCGGAGAAGGAAAACCCGTGGCTCAGATCTCATCGACCTTGGCCCTCTGTAAGGCGAATGCAGGGGTGACCCAAGCACCGCTTTTGGTTGTTCGATCGAAAATGGGAAAAAAGGGGGCAAGACGAGAACGGTTCAGATGGATTCTGATGCAACCGGAAGAGCTATGGCGACGCCCCTTGCTCCTTCGGGTGGGGGTGACTTTTTTTTTGGGGGGGGGGGGGGGGAGATCTGGAAAGACTCACCATCCGCATTGCATTCCCGCCCAGTCCCAACTTCCCAGTTTGCCGCCACACCTCTTACCAGGGCAGACGAGCTTGCCGGAGATTTCCCCATCGGCCAAGGCAGACATCCACGCCATGGGTTCGATGAAGTAGGCCGAGCATTTTGGCGATTGAAGGATTGATCTGGTCAGGGCCATTCTACCTTCTACGTCGGAGCTCTGGGGCTCGTTCGCGCTCCTGCGGGGATGATGGTGGCGGCGATTCTCTTGTTGGGAGAGGTTGGAGCCGTTCGGGGACGGGCTCGCTTGGGCGGGCCTGCCCGCTCGAAGCGCAGCCAGGTGCGGCGGGAGCCTCGAACTGAGGGCTGCGGCGCTTTGTATGGGCTTTCGGTCCGTTTTTTCCGGGGCTGGGCAAGTTGGTCGTTCTGGGTCGTTGAGATCGGCGCCGTTGTCGGCGGCGGCAGCGGCGGGGGCCGCAGCGACAGAAGCCTGGGAGGATGCGGGAGATGCATGACCTGTGGTCTCAGGGTCGCTCGGTGTTTGCTGACCAGGACGCCGGGAATCGTCTGGAGGACGAGAGGATGAGCTATGCATGGCCCTCGATTGGCTCGAGTACATTTGCGAAAGAGTCTCCCTCTTTCGTGGTTCGAAAGCCAGTTGACCTTTTCCAGGCTCGTGCTCGATGATGTGGTCAAGCGCCGCAAGCTCCCTCCTACAAAGCCTGCAGCGGAGCTTTGGGCCGTGGAAGATGGGTTTCGGCAAAGATCCTTTGTTCGACATCCCCTCGTTGCCTCGCAGAGAAGGCACGTCACCTGGCAACCTTCCTCGGTTCTGAGTGACTCTGACCTCTTCCTTCTGGTCGATGCCGTCGCTGAGGGAGAGTCGAAGATTGAGGGAATTCTCCAAGGAAGGCGACGGGGAAGCGCTCAGCTCGGGATTCGCTTTGACAGCACCTTTCCGCGGAATGGAAGAGGTCTGTTGTGAGGCGCTCGTAGAGGTAGCGGCGTCGCCCGTGGCCGGAGCGAGCGGGGCGAGCCCTCGTAGGCCATGTGCCAGAGCCGGAGAGGGATACGGACTTGGGTAGTAGCTGAGCAGAAGGTCGTCCACGGAATCCCCATCCAGGATGCTAGTCTTGCCCATCAGGAACCGCCTGACTGCTTGATGTCGCATGTCAATCTCATAGTTGACTTGCTCATACAGCTCCAACCTGGGGGATCCAATCATAATAATAATTATCTTTTTAGTCATTTTCCCAAACTTGGACCTCAGTTCATCTATTTGATTAATTTTGTGAAGGAGGAGGATGAGATCGTTCGCTCTTCCAGCAGGCCACTCACTGTGCAATGAAGCCGGGGTTTGGAGAAGCCTCTTTCCTTCTCGATCTGATGAAGTCGAGAGCCTCGGTTACGCTGAGCTGCCTCGTGGCCATGAGATAGGCTGCAACAATCTGCCAAGGGACGAGCGACACCAACAAAGAGAGAGAGAGAGAGAGAGAGAGAGAGAGAGAGAGAGAGAGAGAAAGGTTGAGTTCTTTCGACTTCTTCTGAACCGGGGAATGAAGTAAAAAAAGAAAAGGTTTTGGGTTCCACCCAACCTGATCCGGCTCACCGCTACACTTCGCGAAACGCCTGCCTGGCAATGGACGAGGACCGTGCCTTCGCCAGAGGTTTGCCATTCGCCCCAGACGCCGTTCCTCTTCTGCTTTCCCAGGACGATCTGCGTGTTGTCATGGTCCGAGTCGGCTGGAGAGGGACCTTGTGGTTTAAGAAGGTCGGACTGGACCCACTCCTCCCTAAGCGCCTTTGAGATGAAGTCGTTGGAGCTGGCAAAGTGGGCGAGGATGGGGGCTTGATCGAGGTCGTCGACCTTGACCTGCATCATGTTCTCTGGGAGGATGGGAGGATTGTCTGGTCGAGGCAGCCTCTGCTTCATGCAGGTGAGGATGTGGGTGACGCCGGCCTTTTCTAGATAGTCTTTGGAGAGGGCGGATTGAAGGTTGCCGATCCATAGACCGGGCACGATCTCGTCCATGGCTACCAGGCAAGAGTGAGGGGAATGAGGAAAGGTAGGGAGGGGGAGAGACGTCGATCCTTCTTTCTCAGAGCGGTACCCGGGAGGAGGACGAGGAAGTGGTGACGACGACGATGACGACGGCGATGATGTCGCTTGCGTTGAAGGGGCAACTTGCTCGTTCAGGAAGATGTCAGGAGGGAAAAAAAATGGCAGAGAAGAAGGAACAAGACTTTGTATGCTGGAATCCAATGTGATACTAATATGAAACATATTATTGAGAATCCGAAATGGCAAGGCCAGGTGTGGACCATGTTTCAAAAAAAAAAAAAAAAAAAAAAAAGAATGAACGAGAATGAAAAGATAAAAAAAAGGTGGGGGGGGGGGGTGTAAATTCAAGATGATCACCATCTCCAACCTCATCAACCTCTCCATCCTCCCTCCCTTTTCAAGCCCCTCCTTTCTCCCTCCTTCCTCCTCGCCACTACACCACCCGGCGCAAGACCTGGTCAGAGTGGGGTTTTCCAAGCAAACGAGCAAGGGCAAGAAAAGCGTGGGAGCAAGAAGAGAGGGAGGGAGAGAAGGGAAAAGAGAAAGAAAGACAAGATGGGGTTGAAGGCTACTCCGGATGCGATCCAAGTATCATGCTGGGTTGACAACCCAACCACGGCTCAAACCTGTGGCAAGTCCATCTTATTCCTCGTTCATCTTCTTGTCCTATCCGTTCCCTCCCTCTCCCTCTCCCTCTCCCTCCCCCTCCCCCTTCTTCCACTTTCCTTCATCCTCCTCCATCCTCCTCCATCCTCCTCCCTACTTCCTCTTCATCCTCTTGCTCATTGCCTACCGATCACTTCCAACCAACTCTTCTCAAGCGATTATGTATCTTGACGATGAACGGATCGGCGGTCCATATCTGCCCGGGGGCGTGGAATGATCAGGGGCAGGTTGTTCAAAAGCCGTGAAGCATTCGACGATCCTCGCGTCATCCCTCCCAACCCTTCCTCCACTCACCTGTACACGATCAGAGGCAAAGGCGAGATGATCAACGAGAATCCCCCTAGCAGCGTGCTCGTCCACCCTAGACCTCCAAGCGACTCGACCAGCCAATGCGTCGCCAGCGGTAGAGTCGCTCCTGCCAGCGATCTCGCCATGACCGTCGCAGCAATCTGCCAAAGACCAGCAGCGCTCAAAAAAAAAAGATAAAAAAAAGTCAGCACGTCTCCCATCCCCTTTCCTTGCTTGTTTCCTCAAATCCACTTTTCCAACCCCCTCCGAGCTCACCGCAGAAGTAGCGTGCACCCCGTAAGCGTCACCGAGGTAGGTCAGCCAACCCTGGAACACGAGAACCATTGCGCAGCCGATGGGCAGCCCAGCTAGCATCGGTAAGCTGCCCGGTTCATATTTGTAGACGAAGGACGTGGTGAGCGATATCCTGTAAGCTTTCCCTCACTTTCACCATGGTGGGAAAGAAGACGAAATGCGCTTGCATGGACGGACGCCAAGACCCGGATGAAATGCAGAGAGACTTCCTCACATCCAGTGCAAGTCTCGACGGGCAGTCCATCCTGAGCAGCTGGAAAGAACTCGCGCGAGGGAGTCCAGGAATGACAAATTGTTAAAGAAAAGACTCTATGGGAAATGGCTCGCCCCCCACGCCATCTCGTTCATGCATCACTCACAAAAGACCGAGTGCAAGCAAGGGTCCCACAAAGAAGGCCGGCAGAAGCCTGGCTTCGGGCACCGGACGTCGAGCCTCTCTGCTCTTGCGAACGTAGAACCTGTTGAAGTAGGGGATCATGAACGCCGCGATCAAGCATCCGACACCCATCGGCGTGAAGGAAAGTCCGGCTTGTGGCCGCGTTTTTCAGAGAACGATTATACCACCCAAAGAGTATCAGTAGAGAAGGTCTGCAATGCACCGACCGGTGACTCCCCTCGCTCACTCTTGACTGGATCAAAGCCATAAATTCCGATTCTGCTGAAAATGAGCGGCCAGATCGCAAAGAACATGAACCTGCAGACAGATTGGGATTCTGTAGGGTCAGCGACGTCCTAAAGCATACATTCGATTCCCTATTTTCCAGACGCACATGAGCGAGAAGACGAACGACATGTACACTGTCGCGAGCGCAACGATTGGCTCTGTTACCATCATCACCAACTTCAAACGAGGAATCGGGTTGAGAGCTCTCTCATTCAGCGACATTATTGCATCATGCGAGCGGGGGGCTTCTCTACTCACCGGTCGGGCGAGGTTGACGGTCAAGATTGCTTTCAAACTCTTATCCCTAATGTCGAGCGGGCCAAAAAATCGCTGGTTTGCTCTCTGATTGCGTTGGCAATCCACCAAGTAAGCAGTCGCAAGAGGGAGCGACAGGATCAAGCTGATAAGATCAATGATTCCAGGTATGCACATGTACGCGGCGCGAACATCTTGTCACGACTCTGCGAGGGCCTACCTCTTTGCGTATTTGCTTGGCTCTCTGCGTCAGAATGAGGGGTGCGTACGTTTCGTCAAGCAGAAATAGAGCTGCTTCCAAGGCACAGCCGATGATCATGAGAAGCCAAAACAGCCAACGCCAGGAGGCTTTTTCGCCGACGATTCCTCCGACCAATGGGCCAAAGATAGGCCCTGCTTGGATATCAAAAAAGTGGCCTGTGAGATCTGTACTCGAAGACAATAGTTTCGAAGAGAAAAGGGATTCAAAGAGTTTGGAAACTCAACCTCACCAATGAGAGGACCGACGGAAAATACTGTTGGGACCCCAAGATCGGCGTTCCCTTTATCAGCCTCAAACCCTTTGTTGCACTCATGCAACGCTTCAGTTGATTCTTTTCTGCTTCTTGGAGAGAGAGGGTGTATTCACTCACTGATCATGGGCGTACCCCTAGACATCGGTGGGAAGAGATCGGTAATCACGCCTCCTGCGTTGGTTAGAGCAGAAGAGGCAAACGCGCCCGACAAGAAGCGGAACACAAGGAGCATGGCGGTGCTTGTAGCCAGTGCGCAGCCAAGCTGCATCAGCGTGTAGGCAGCCGTGGAAACGAGGTAAGTCATGCGCCTGCCTTTGATCTCGGATAGAGGTGCCCAGAAGCAAGGGCCAAGAACGCAACCTCCGACAAAGATGGTTGTGATCAAGGCAGACTCGATCGGAGCCATCGTTGGATAGAAGGCCCTGGTGATTGACCTCAAAGCGCCCGAGGGTAATGTGGAAGCAAACGTGGCATTGAACATGGTGACTCCGACCAGAAGAGTGTAAGCCCATTTTCTTTCATTCGACCAGTTGAGTGGGTTGGCGGCATCCTCGGCTTGAAAACGTATCTCAAAAGGGTTTGTGCCGTCTTTGGAAGACTCTGAATGACAGAATTCTGTTTGAGGCCGAACCGCCGGATCAACCCGACGCTGCCGGACCTGTGGATCCGGATCTAGATGCGACTCGATTGCCTTCAGGCTTGCCATGAGAGCCATCACGGGCTCCCACACTTCTTCAGCCACAATGTCATTCCCCATCGGGTTTGTTGTCTCACCCCGGATGAGGCATGGGAGCAGGGCTTTTGTAGAAGGAGCGACGGGTAAGTCATCAGATGGCTCACTGAGAAAAGCTTTTGGTCTCTTCGCATCAAGGTGCCGAGCGGTTGATGGCATCGGCCGACGCTGATTGTAGACCAATTTCGGCAAGACATCATGTACGTGGTATGGCCTGTACTCTTCGTTGCTGTAATAGGCCAACAAACTGGGAGTCGCCCTCTCATCACCAGCTAACCCATCACGAATCACATCGCAGCTGGATCCCTCACTCGGCTTCCTTCCTAAATCGGCTCCATAAGTTAGATGAGGATCTTGCATCCATGGAGAAGATGAACGTCTTCGAGGAATCTGGCTACCATGGCGGAATTCATCTAGCATGATCTCTTCATCGGCATTTTCTTCTAATCCAACCCTTGCATCGCTGCCGTGGCGGTTGAATTCCTGTGGAGGGACGAGAGACGAGGAAGACCTGAAGGAGGTTGGCCGACCTTGTACGAACCCTGAAGAGTCGCCTTGGCTCGGTGTTCGACCAAAAGATCCACCCCGTCTTTTGCCCATTTCGTTGGAGATTCAAGCCTTCCCAAGGCCGTGATTGGTAGAGAGATACCTTGATGATTTGTGGGACAGCTCAGAACAGACAGTCTCGAGTGGGATATGTCCCCCAAGTCGGTCAGCTGGACTGAGATAGGTTTTGCCGACTGCCACTGCGAAATTTATAAGAACGAAAGGAAGAGAGAGAATCCCCTCTGGAGACGAGCTTGGAGAAAACCTTCGGAATCGGGTCTTGGTCGATGGTAGAAGAGATAACCTCTAACAAGCCAGCAGGATGGATAACTGATAGAGTGAAGGGAAGAGTGCAAGGAAGCGGACGGGTTAAAAAGAGTACGGGGGGGGGAGGGCAGATATCTATTTATCCTTTCTCGTTCTTGTCAGCAACGAGCTCAGCTTCAAAGCCCACAGAAGTCTCAAAGGAAAGATTTGATTGCGCCTTTGGGACCTGGGGCATAAGGCCAAGGTGTTGTCGGTGAAGGGGTTGCAAAGGAGAAAAGTGAAGGAGGTAGGGAGATGTGACATGTTACCCTGGCAGCTACACTAGGTCAAAGAGACCTGGGTGGTTTTGGTTTCCCTTTCACATTAATGTAAAGAGGCTTGCGCTTTGACACTATCATTCTGAGCGACGCCCAAAACCGTAACTCGCTTCTCTTCCATTGTGATCCTTCATAATCCAACTTGCTTGATAGATGGCGATAAGGAGGTGGGGGGAAGATTCTGAGAAGTTCGGAAGAGTTCCGAAGAGATGGGCTGTGTGAGAGACTGGAAGCGATCATATCAAGCTTGAGTCACTGTTCCCTCGCAGAACGTGGGACCGACGTGACCTCTTCATCGGCAGGACCAAGATAATTGACTTTGACGTTCATCACTTTCGCTCTAGGATGCGTCGTTCCAATGTTCGAGAATCAGGAATAGCAAGCGAACCCTTCAAGAACAGGATGCCTTTGCTTTGGTCGATCAAGAACATCATCTGTAAGATTCTACCATTCTAAGCCCTGTCACTGGGAGATGCGAGTAAGGATTCTCTAAGCTATCTTGGCCATTCTTGCTCAGCAACAGACGAAACCTGGGCTTGCCTGGAATCAGGTCGCTGTTGGAGTCTATTCTTTCCTCCTTCCGTTGCCTTCTTTTCTTCGAGGAAAGATGGTTTGTTAGATTTTTTACTCTAAAAAATGAACGGAGTCGACATAAATGCTGGATTGTGTTGGCTTTCCTCTTTCCTTAGGAATCATGACCAGGGTGGGCTCAAGGGGAGAGGCAAAGACAGAGACAGAGAGAGGTGAGGGCAGACGTAGGGACAAAGAGAGAGAGAGAGAGGAGAGTAAACCACTGCAAGTGGGGTGGGTCAGATTAGAATGGGCCGAGGGGGTGTCATCGTGAGTGAGTTGTTTGTTGAGTGGCAGTTAAGTTGCATACAGGCAAGGTGATATCAAGCATGGTGGTGATTTGCTTGGGGGTTACTTGGTGCTGAATGGGGTGTGTGGGTCACGTGCCTCTGATCGGACCCCACCGGTGAGTCGTCAAGCTTGGGCGGAGAGGGCGGGGCTGAGAACGAGAGAACACGGACGGATGAGAACGTTTGGGTTGGCTTTGGGGGGGCGTTTTTCTTTTTCTCGTCGCAGACCTGCCACTCAACCCCACCCACACTGATCGACCTCCCACCTCTCTCTTGACGCACAGTCGCAGTGAGATCGTTGCTCCCTCCTCCATCAGGTTCAACCACACACTCTTACCTCACATCATCCTTCGTCACTTCATCCCTCTATCATCCTTTCTTTCTCCACACCTCTGATCCAACAAGCATACAACCAACTATGTCTCTCTTCGGACTGCGCGCCTACCCTACCCCAATCTGGAAGCCAATGTGGCCTTTCTTCGTTGCCTCCGCCGTCGTCTTCTACGGGGTCAACAAGCTCCAGGACATGGGTGTCTCGACCGAGGAGGCCAAGAAGGACCCAAGGAACCCATACGGTACGTCCGAACCCCGGACCTCCTCTCCCCCTTTTCCTTCCCTGCTGGTCCTGCCGTCCATCCATGCTTTGCTCATCCCCACTCCCACCCGCCCTCCTCATTCTTATGGAATATCCCCCTGATTCTCAACTTCTTCTTTCTTAACCTCTTCTTCCCCTTTCGACCTTTTCTTTTCCTTTTTTTCTTTCTTGCATATTATCTTCTTTCATTCCACCTCTGACACTTGCCCATGTCTCCATCCTCTTTTGCTCACAACTTCAAATCTCAAAAAATAATGATAAAATATTTTGCGTCTCGCGATGGATTCGCTCGCCAAACAGGTCAAAAGGTTCTCAAGGAGGCTCACCACTAAAAAGTTCGAGTCCCACTAGGGATCAGCACGCCTGGTCTCTTGACAGGTAAGCAGGCAACTCGGCACTCCTCGCTTCACTGCATACATCAAGTGAACCTTGGATTGATCGACTCTCTCTCCTCCTTGGTCTAAACTTTTATCTTCTTGGGAAAGCTCTCGTCAAGGTCGTTTTTTGAAAGCTGAGGAGCCGGCTAAGCTGGATCTTCTTGGGATTGTCCAAGAACCCAAACAGGTCTTCTCAAGTTCCGCGACCAGGGTTTGCCAGGGCATGAATCAATAGAAATCAAATAGTCCAAAACCCTCACTGCCTGACTGAAAGTCGCGGATCGTAAAAGGCGCCGGCCTGAAACGAGAAGGAGGGTAAACCACTGGGTTGGGCAGATGGGAACAAGATCTAAGGGGAGATAATTAATTCCAATTTTTCTTTTCAATCGACATGCAAAACGATGGAGGAAGTAGTTACAACTGAAGGCTAATTGGGTTCGGGTTTCGCTCCTCGCGGATAAGTCAAAATGATCGCTGAGGATTCGCAGATATGAGTGAAAGGGACTGGGAAGAGGAGACGTAAATGGAAAAAAAGGAAGAGTAGGGGGGCGGCTGGCGAGATGGCTAGGATTGTTTCCTGAGGTAGTCATTGACAAGAGCCTCGAAGGAGGATGACAAGGCAGAAATGGCTGCGCCGGAGATGGATCTAGTGGTTGAAACGGACGACGAGGAAGCGGTCGAGGAGGACGAGGCGGAACGGCTTGCGCTCTTCCGGCTGCCGGACGGCAGGCGGGGGGAGGTGATGGCGTTGAGTGATTCGCAAGCCTTGACAAAGTACGATCCCGTCTCAGCGTGAGGCTCTTTGACGTTGGTTCTACTTGAGATCTCTCCAAGGCTGATCGCCGTTGTGGATTCAGCCATACTAGGGCGGAACCCGGCGATGCTCTTTTGCGTCCCCGTAGAGCTGCTGCTGAACGATTCATCGCCTGCGAAGAACAGGGTGCTCGTGGGCCGATTTCCGCAAACACTGCTCCGTTGCTCTTTTCGTGTTCCGACCGCCAGAGATGATCGTCGAGTTCCGTTTCCCCCAGGGTTAGATACATCGAGCAGCTCACCATCAAGCATTGCTCCCGCGATGGTACCTGAAAAGTTGAGCTGCGAGAGGTCCAGGTGGGAGCTCGATGGGGATAACGACACGATGGCTGGGTTCGTCGTGGCGACTCCCACGGTCAAGGACGAGATGTTTCCCGCAGGGCTCGCGAAAGTTTCCTCATGATCCGACCAAGAGGCGTAGCTGCCATCCTGAGTGCCGTACTCGGTCTGTGACTCGTCAAAGCAAAGCGTGTGGCCCGACGTTGATGTCGAAAGCGCGCCGTCAGTATCGTGACGTGCTCGGTCTCTGAAGTGCTCGTTGGAATAGGACTGGCCATGATTTGGAGACTTGACCGAGCTTGAGGGCTCTGGCCCGCTCAGTGCATCCGAGTAGATGCTGCAGGAGTCTTGGTCCCGGTACGCGGAGGAGGGAATCTTATCGATCCAATCCTGAAGCTGCGCCAAGGAAGCAGCAGGGGCCGCTTGCCCTTGAAAGGGATGGTTGGCCCTGGAAAGGAACGGGTTGAGACACGAAGCTCCGCCCGTGGCTTGCACGGCGGTGATGCTGTGACGGCGGAGATTTTCAGATGGGCGGGTCAGCTCGGGTCTATCCTTGGTCAAGCAGGCAGGGTGATCCAAAGGCTGTTCGATGGGTTTAGTGGGCGGCGCCACCATGGGAAGGAACTGCGGGTTACTGCTCATCCCTGGGATCCCGTACTGGGGAGATAGATACACTGCGAGGTCAGGTGCGCCATACAAAGTCCTTGGCATGTGCTCGGCTGAGAAGTTGAGGTTCCCAGCACCACCGGCCACATTGCCAAAGACGGCACCATACGAAGGGCCAAAGTTTGCGGTGGTCGTCTGAGGGACGGCCGAGAGGGGAGTGGCAACGGTTGCCTCGCAAGGGCTCTCACGTGCGCCAAGATTGGAACGTCTTGAAGAAGAGTGGCCATCTCTGTTGACGGCTGCCATGAGGCTCTCGAAAGCACGCTGATCCTGCAAAGAGGCTATCTCGTCTTGAGAGAACGATGCTTTGTGGGCCGGGGCCGTGGCAGGATACTGATGGAGATCAAAGCCAGGCTGCACGAAACCATTCTGCGGGCAAAGCATCTCGTCACCTTGAAAGGCGAGACCCCTTTGAACAGCCGGTTCTGAAACCGCACTGTAGGCGGAGGTGTTGCTCGTGACAGACAGCAATGGACCGGTCAGTTTCGAGTCCTGAGAGTGATTCTGACCTTGGACAGGAAAACAGAGCGGTGGGGGCCTGTTGCCCCTCTTCAGGAAACCGCTGCTGGTGGGAAGCGCTTCGAGACCTGTTGGCCCAGGTGCATTGCCAATGGCATGTTGCGCCTCGAAAGGATCGTGAGCTTGCGTGACTTGAGGCAAAAAATCAGGGACGGTTCCGCAGCTCCCCCGGTGAAGGAGGCCTTGGATAGCGTTGATCTCCACCTCCATCTGTTGCATTGGGTCCTTCGACATCGGATCGGCCGCGAACTTTCCAGTTCCGTCGTTCATCTGCTGGCTCCATTGACCGACCCATTCACCGAGCGAGAATTGGTGGGCGTCAGAGCCAAGGTCGGGGGTGAGGGGGCCAGAAGAGTCAGTGTTGGTTGACAATGCGCTTCGACTGCTGCTGGTGTCTCGCCTCATCTCCTGCGAGCGAGCATGCTGCGAGGGCCACCGATCTACTTCGCAGACAGCAGCTGTGGCTCCAGAAAGTTGCGAAACCAAGCCAGAAGCCTGAGACGGTGATGGTGGCTGCAGAGAAACGCTAGGATAAGAAGGCGCGGGATCAGAAGAATCGGGTATGGGGATCGACGGCTGGGATTCGACCTCCTGGAACTTTTCTTCCGTGCCTTTCGTCGTCCTCCTAGAGACACATGTTGGACAGAGAAGGCAGAACGATGCAACGACATCCTTGGGACAACTATGGGTTTGAGAAGGGGAGCCCAAAAAGAGTTTGGATCAGAGAAGAGGTCTCGCGGTGGATGGACTGGGAATCTTCCTCAGCGACTTACGCTTGGAAGTAGTTGCGGAACGAGGCATGGGTCCTGTCCCTGCCACCGTGGCCAGATGCGCGATGGCTAGGATGGGAAGCGATAAGTCAGCCTCACGCTTTGAAGCCGATTGGAGACCACCTCCTCGCTTTCAGCTCTACTCACGCAAAGACCAGGGCCTCGAATAAGGTGGCCGGGGATATCACGGGCTTATTGTCTCTCCTGTTGTAAATATTGTAACCAGCAGGAAGCGAGAGACCTGGCAAGATCCGCTCGCCTTCCCTGGCCAGCCTATAAGAGTGCCTTGCCCAGCCTTGCCACGACTTCCGATTCCTTTCCCCTTGGCTCTCGTCCTTGCTAAAAGCCCTGGAAAGCTCGTACTGACCCGAGTCTTGCAGCAGCAACCAGAGGACGGAATTGTACGATGCGGGACTGACCAACCCCTTGTCCCTTCGGACTGCAGTCCGTGCGAATCGAGCAGCAAAGACTCGTTGAAAGTCTTCCCTGGAGGGTACGGCGTCCCTATCGGTGCTTGTCAAGGTGGCAGGTGCATTCAACTGGCCTTGTTGCGAAGACATGGCCGTTCTGGAATCTTGGGCCAAATGAGAGACGGGAACAGGAAAATATCGAAGAAGAGGAAGGGAATCGAATCTGGCTCCTGAGGAGAGCTTGACCGACAGATCAGGTTCCACGCTCCTGGGGTTGAGCAAACGGGCCTGTGAAAGCTTGCAAGCTTGTCTATCAACTCGGATCACTTCGGTGAGCGCCCACGGTCACCCGCTTGAAGCCAATCCTGCAAAAGACCTCTAGCGGTTTAGTGACGATGGCGTTCGAGTCACGGGTGAGTAAGCTTCAGGGAGGATGAGATTGGGATGAGCTCTTTGTCAAGAGATCGAGAGAGTCGAGAAAGAAGGAACGTTCGATGTGGTATGAAGGAAAGGTAGGAGGAGCGATGGTGTGGATCGTGTCAAGGAGGAAGATGTGCGAAGGTGAAAGGAGAGGAGAACGTTGAGTGAGAGAATGGCAGGTGGAAGCCCAAACAAAGGGAGGATGTGGGAGGAGGGTGCGAGGGGGAGGGAGGGAGGGAGAGAGAAAAAAAAAAGGGAGAAACATCGCTCTATCACAGCTTCCAACACGCATACCCATCCGTCCATGGTCTTTGGGTGAGCTCTGGTAGATCTTTTCTAGAAGGAACATGGACCCGTATCCAACAGAAGAGGGAAGGTAAAGCTTTGCGGCGAGGAAGGTGTGCGTGCGTGTGACGAAGAGCGTAGCGTGCGTGAGCAGGAAAGGGAGGGGGGAACGAGGGGAGAGGAGAGAAGGCGATAGGTGAATGTGCGGTTTGAGGATGGATCAAACTCGTAGCCCTGACGACGATAGAAGAGAGAGAGAGAGAGAGAGAGAGAGAGAGAGAGAGAGAGAGAGAGAGAGAGAGAGAGTGAGCGAGAGTGAGATAGGGTGGGTAAAGACGGTTGGGGAGGGGAAGTTGAATGTCGTTAACGGTCGCGGCTGGTTCGAGTCTTGTGATGAACTCGAGTGGGTGTATGCTTGTGCAACCCTGACTCTACAAGACAACCTGATTCTCCCCAACCTCAACCGGACGCTTTTGCGACCACGCTCGGTATGTTTTGGATTGAATGTGAAGAAGAATGGTCCGGTCTTTTGGGTAGTCCCTTGTGGTGGGTGGCGAAGGACGATGGTGGCGTTGGGTTGGGTGACGGTGTGGGTTTGATGTAGGTGGTGGCGTTCGTGTTGGGAGATGTCGACCCAAGCGATGTTTGAGATTGGTTTGTATTTCGAGTTAAAGTACAGCACGTGTGTGCTAACACCCTCTTTAGAAGTGGGGAGCGTTGGACGACTACCGAGTTTGATTACAGATCCACCCCTCTCATCGATTCCACATTACGAATCCCGTACGACTCTTTTATTCCACCTGCATTCCTTCAGCTTTGGATCTTATCCAACGGATGGAGTTGTCTAAGGTGGAGCGCATCCTTACGTAATGCTGACGAAGAAGGAGGAGGATCTGATCGGATAAGCGTAGTAGCCGGAGTGACCGGCAAACGTGGCTTTTGGCAGGCAGCCAAGCAGACCACGACCATGGTGGGCAGAACAACCTCCTTAGGCTGCAGCAACACTCACTCACACACTGTGACTGCAGCAAGGGACCATAAAGGATTGATTGGCCATCCCCAACCGATCCAAGGACATGCATCCCATGTGTGGCTGGACAGGGGCGAAAGGAGAATGCATGCCTACATCAGAGTAGGAAGGATCAGGCAGTCACGGTAATGAGATCATGACCAGCTGAAAGGCGATCCGATCACGCACAGAGCTCTTTTCCCTTGTACCCATCTTGGAATGGGTTAGAGCGCCAAGAGCACGGGAGAGGGAGAGAGAGTACCTTGAAAAAAACGGGCCGGAGATGGAGTGAGAGACACGAAATGTGGGAGGAGGGAAGGCAATTTCAGGGAGGAGAAGCAGAGGGGACAGAGAGAGGAACAGGGAGGGGAACAGGGAGGAAGGAAGAAGAGGGGAAAGAGGAGAAGGGAAGGAGAGGTTGCAGGTGCTTAAATTGCCTTGTTGAAAGCCATGTGAGGTTTGATCGTGACCGCCCCGTCCCCCCGCTCCCCCCTGCCTCTTTCCCTTCTCGCCTCCCACAAACGGAGATCGTCCAGAACTCATCCATCCTTCACTCTCTCCCTATCCTTCTCTCCCCGACACCAACCTCTTTCACACGCCCTCCAACAACCCGGTCTATCCTCGTCCCCCCATCCCTAAGCCTGCTCCCATCCCTGACTGCCACTCGGAGCCATCCTCAAACCCCCCCTGAGACGTACGCTCCTACCCCTTCCGAATACTTCCACGAACATGTCTACCGCCGCCTCTCCCAGCTCACCCGATGTCTGGCCCCTCGAGGTCCAGGGTATCGCGGTTCCCAAGTCTCAGAAGCCAGGTTACTCTCACATCTACAGGAACGCTTGCGTCCCCCATCTCAACATCAACATCACCGCCCACGACGTCTTCATCAAGGGTCGAGACATCGACCCGAACGCTGACTGCCTCGGTTGGCGCCCTTGGAACGACTCGAAAGCTGACTTTGAAAACTACTTCTCTTGGATCAGCTACTCGCAGGTGGAGGAGCAGAGGACCGCCATCGGATCGGCTCTTTCCAAGATCGCGCTCGATGGCATCCTCAAGCCCAAATCCACATCCTCCTCCTCCACATCCTCCTCCTCGGAACCAGACGTGGGACTGACCGAGTGGACCGTCGGCCTCTGGCTGCTCAACAGGCCAGAGTATCAGATCACCGACCTCTCCTGCGTCGCTTACTCTAGGAGATCTGTCAGCCTCTACGACAGCTACGATACCCCCACCGCCGTCTACATCCTGGAGCACTCCGAGGCCAGGATCCTCTTCACGACACCCTCCCACATTGCCGCCATCCTCTCCGAGGTTCAGAAGGGCAACCTGCCCCTCCTACGAGCCGTCGTCCTTCTCGACAGCTTCCGAGGCCCCGCTGATGCGCCAGCGCCTTCCGAGGTCAAGAAGAACGAGCTAGCCAAACAGTGGGCTGCCACCCTCGGCATCAGGCTGTTCACTTGGAACGAGATGCTCGATCTCGGCCGTGCCAACCCTTTCGCGCACATCGTCCCTACGCCCAAGACCATCGCGACCTTCTGCTACACTAGCGGGACGACGGGAAAGCCAAAAGGCGCCATCATCACTCACGAAATGACCGCTTTCGCCGCCACCTCGCTCTCCTACCACATCAAAGGTCAGCAGACCATGATCTCCTACCTTCCGACCGCCCACATCTACGCGCGCGGGGTGGAATTGTTGACCTTGAGCAACGGTGGGCGCGTAGGTTGCTTCTGCGGTGACACGACCAGGCTCGTCGAGGACATGCAGATCCTCCAACCCACCTTCTTCCCTTCGGTCCCGCGTGTCCTCAACAGGATCGCCGCTCTGATCGAGGCTCAGATGAGAGCTCCAGGGCTCAAGGCTTCGCTGCTTCGAGCTGCCGTCGCCGCAAAGGTGGCCAACCACGATGCCACGGGCTCGGTGACGCACGCCTTCTACGACAGGCTCGTCTTCCGCAAGGTCAAGGCGGTCCTGGGAGGGAACGTGGCTTTCGTCGTCTCCGGAAGCGCGCCCATCCGCCCGGACGTGCTCAAGCTGCTCCGAGTCGCGCTCTGCTGCGACATCCGGGAGGGGTACGGACAGACCGAGAACGTCGGCTCTTGCCTCATCATGAACCCGCTGGACAAGGAGCTCGGCACTTGCGGACCTCCCATCCCAGGAACCGAGATCGTGCTCAAGGACGTGCCCGAGATGGGTTACACGGCTCAGGACAAGCCTTACCCACGCGGCGAGCTGCTCAACCGCGGTCAGCAGGTGTTCGTCGGCTACTACAAGGACGAGGCCAAGACGCGGGAGGCGTTGGACGAAGAGCGTTGGCTCCACTCGGGTGACGTGGTCGAAGTCGACGACAAGGGGAGGTTCAGGATCATCGACAGGGTCAAGAACCTGGTCAAGCTCAGCCAGGGAGAGTACGTCGCCATCGACGCCCTCTCCGAGATCTACGGAGGCAACCCGCTCTCCCTCCAACTCCTCGTCCACGGCGACAGCTACCGCGACTACCTCATCGGCGTCTCGGTCCCAGACCCCGTCACCTTCGCACCCTTCGCCTCCAAGATCCTCGGTAGGCAGATCTCCGAGACCGACACGGCAGGCCTCGAAGCCGCCTGCAAGGAGCCCAAGGTGATCCAAGCTTACCTGCAAGAGTTCGTCAAACTCGCCAGGCAGAACAAGTTCAAGGGTTTCGAGTTCATGAAGGGTCTCCACCTCACCATGGACCCATTCTCGATAGAGAACGGACTTTTGAGTGAGTCCCCACAATTTCTTTCGCCCTATCCCCCCCCTTCCCACGTCATGAAAGTCTCGACCGGAGAGGTCGAAGTCGGGTAAGAGAATGGAATTGAAGACAAAAAAAAAAATTCCCTGACAAACCTGTCTCTTGCGTCACTCCACCCCATTCTCACTTTTCATTTCTCTCCCCCGCTCCCCCCTTTTCCATCGATCCAGCTCCAACTTTCAAGGTCAAGCGCCACGAGGTGATCAAGTACTACCAGGAACAGATCGACAAGTTGTACGAGCAGGGTCCTGTAGACGTCAAGGCTGGGGTTTCCAAGTTGTGAAAGAAGCCTTGGGGGGGGGGAGAAAGAAAGCCAAGGAAGAAAGATCCATTCGAAGTCCCATTTCCACTCTACCAACCGCCTTCCTCCGTCCTCCTTCGCTCCAAAAGAAACAAGTACCCCTCCATCCACGCACGTACATAAGGGGAGAAAATCAATCCCATTTCGAAAAGATTTCCAACGTACTCATTGAAAAAAAGATCCACGAATGAATGAGAGAAAGAGGATTTTTTTCTTAAAAAAAAAAAACAAAAAAACACTCGAGTGAAAGTTCTGGTAGGGGGGGGGGGAGGAAAAGACGAGGATGGGGTTCCAATGGCTCGACGTAATCATCTTAGGGGAATCGTATTGAAGTGGTGGAAGAAATACAGTTCTCTCCCTCTCTCTCTCTCCTTTGAGCAACGTGGGTGGGGGGAGGGGGATAGAGGATGCCTCGCTATGTCCGCCTGATAGGATTGGGGGGGCGGGGGGGTGGGGGGGCAAAGAGAGGGAAAAAAAATGGCGAGAGCAAAAAAACAAAAACAAAAACAAAACAAAAATAAAATAAAAGAAAAAACACTCTTCCCCCTCTTCCAACAGGGTTTTCTTTCCCTCATACTTCGGCAACCTATTCATTTCCTTTCTCCCCCCCTCTCTCTCACACTTTGGATGACCCAATCGTTCCTCCTTGCTGCTTCAGTAAAGCCTGCCCAGTCTAAGCGGGCTAGTGGGGATGGCTGCTTTCGTGGGAGTAGTATTGCGGAACGGAGGCGTACGACGGTGGGATACGCGTGACCTGTTGCGCAAGACCCGGACCGCTGCCAAAGGACGAGAATCCACTCCCTTGCTGGGTTGGAGCATTGAATCCACCTGGACCCGCCATTGGGTGGCTCATTTCCGTGCCATATGTCGGGTGGGGGGAGTGCAAGGGATGGCCGCTCGGGCCAAAGTTGGTTGGCAGGGAAGGATAGTGTTGAGGTGGACCTCCTGGAGCAGAGCTGGCCGAGATGGGAGGTAGGCTCGGATAGTACACCGACGACCTCTGCTCTCGACCTCGCTCCCTGTCCCAGTCCCTGTCGCGACCATCGAGAAAGCATTCCCTCGACCCATCCCTTTCAGAGTAAACTCTGGGATGGGATGCCACCATGGACTGAGGGTGCAGGTGCGACGGTGATGATGAGGCAGGAAGCTGAGTGACGACAGAGGTGAGCGATGGGGAAGCGGTCGGAGGCTGAAGGTGGTGTTGGTTGTGATGCTGATGATGATGATGATGGTGATGATGATGATGAGAGTGCTGCGAGTGCTGCGAGTGAGGCGAAGGCGATGAACTCGGAAGGGTCTGGGCGGATGCAGGGGATGCATGGTGGAGGACAGGGGATCGACTGTGAAGTTGATGTTGAGAAGGTCTTGTCTCGACGGAAGCATGCTGGTTGGGTAAACGAGGGGGGTACTGCGTCAACCTTGGGTCGGGATAAGGGCTGTACGTTTGCCGATATCCATAAGTGGAAAGCGGGGTAAAACCCCTCGAGGATGACGGCGTGGTTCCAGGGTATGGGATATGGTGATACTGCATCCTCGGATTCCTGTGGTCTATCGCTCCGGAGATGGAAGGGGGTGGCAAGGTCCGCGCTACTTCGCCTGGCGCGTAGCCGTACATCGGATAACCATGCTGGTGGTGATGGCCGGCCTCGCCGGCGCCAACTTCAACCGAAGAGTGGCGACTGCTCAGATCTTCCCTAACGCCTCGCTGTCGGTAAAGTTCGAAGTGAGAGCCCCCTCTGCTCGGCAGGGCAGGTCCTGGAGAGCACGAGGATGACTGGGCAGCAGGTTGGGGCATGGCAGCGACGACAGATGCTGATGGACCGCTTCCGTCGAGATCGCGGATGGCGGCGCCGGTGCTGTTGTCCGAGATACGGTCGGAGGGGTATGAAGCCTCGAGGTCCTTGGTAGAAGCCTTGACCGAAGCCCTGTTCGCTTTGGATCCCTTTGGTGGAGCCCCCGTTTTCGGACTGGCTTTTGGCGCCGGCGCCTTTCGAGGCTTCACGACGGCAGCTGGCACATCTTTGGCGCTCACCGGGGCCTCTTGGACCGATGGGGTTTCGGGATGCACCTCCTTCTTCCTCCTCTTGGCTGCGTTCTTCAAACCATCATCGTCCTCATCTTCAGCTCCGTCTTCGGGTCCCGAGCCCGAGCCGCCGCCCTCAACCTTTTCCTTGGTTTCAAACATGATGCGACCCCACTTCACGCTTCTCAGCCTTCCCTGGTCGAGGACCATCACGTCTCCCTGGCCGTCCTTGAGGTCACGTACCTCTTGCACAGTGACTTCAAAGACCCCGCCGGAGGACTTGACCCTTATGGTAGCACCCTTGGCGAGGGCCAGGGCCTTCTCACGAAGCTCTGCTGCCTTCCTCGCCTCTTCCGCTTGCTTGAACAAAGGGTTGTGGGAGCGACAGAGGACCACGAGTCGCTCCTCGTCGTCTTCCACCATCGCCTGGCGTTGGTCGTCCCCTTCAGCTGCTGCATGGGCCTGATGATCCTCATCATCAGCCTTCAAGTCCGAAAGAGGTTCTTGTGCAGTGGTCTGCGTCGACTTCTTCTTCTTCTGCTTGCCTCTCGAGCCTGCTTTGCTGGAGCTCGACGCGGCATCACCCTTCCCCTCCAGCCTGTCCGCGACAGCCTTGTTGCAGACGTCGATGAACCAGCCCTTCTCCTCTATCAGGGCGCAGCTGACGTGTGCGGATCTCGGGCACTTTCCTCGCGTGCACTGGATCTTGGCACCTTGCTTCTGAAGCGCCGGTGTTGGGCAAATCTGGCATTTCTGCGGAGTTCGCAGGGAGAAAGGGGGATTGGCACGTCGGCAAGGGTGAATCTTTGGTAAGGAGCTGAAAAGGGACCATCCCCTACGGAAGTGGAATCACGGTGAAGGGGAGAGGATCTTAAACTTACCAGCGAGAACCGGGCCCTTTCGATGCCTTCGTATCCGCACACGACCTCGCGATCACCGCGCTCGCTTTTTCCGACCCACGTCTCAGGGATGAAGCTGGCGCAGAGCCGATGCGCGTACCTCTCAGCGTTGGCACGTTGCTTTTGACCTTGAGAAGGTGGATCGGGGACCAGGACGAGATCCTCCGCGATGGAAGAGGGGCAGAAGATGCAGGGCTGGTCCCCGCCTTCGCTCACGTGGGATCGGGGGCTTGCCTTGGTCATGGCCTCGACGGCCGACAGGAATGGCGTGTCGTCCACAGCGTCGTCCGCCTCATCTTCGCCTTCGGTCTCCGCGCCTGTCGCCACCGCGGCCAGTTCGGCTTGCCTCTTGAGCCTCCTCTTCTCCCTCGCTTTTTCGTTCCTCTTGCGCTTTTTCTCGAGCTCTTTCTCCTGCTCGTCGACGGCTCGCTGGCCCTCCTCCCTCATCCTGCGGAACTCGTCCCTCTCCATCTTCCTCTTGTCGGCCTCCTCCATCTCGCGACTCTCTTCCAGCATGGCGTCCACGTCCATGACGACGCTTTGCTGCGCTTGGTCGCAGTGGCAATAGTTGGCCTTGCGCCCGATCTCGAGCCAAGACTCGAGTGCGAAGTTCACGCTCTCGGCGCAGTTGAAGCCCATGTTGAAACCCGAGTGGTAGCCGTACGGGTAGGTGATGACAAACTCGCCAGCGTTGTGGACCAGTCGGAGCGGCCGGATGCCGTGACTGGCGAGGAAGGAGGGCGAGGCGAGGTAGGACTTGTGACGCATGAAGTGGGGGCACCTCCTCGAATCGGCTGGGAACGCGCCCGCCATGGCCGACTCGAACCGCTTCCGGTCGGCCTGTCGGATCGAGTACCACTGCTTTGGCGCGCCGAAATGGATGTAGTTGATCGAGTACAGGTCCATGTCCTCCACGTGCCAGGCAAAGGTGGCCCTCCACATGCCCCAGTAGAGGTAGGGCGTCGTCACGCCCGGCAGCTTCCTCTTGAGTCGCAGGCGGGTGAGGAGATTGTCGAGCTTGCCCACGTTCCAGCACGTCGTCCGCGAATCAAAGAGGGTCCCCTTCAGGTCGGCTCCGTACATGGGCGGTTTACCAAAGTTGAGCCCCCGCCAGTACTCGCTCTCGATCTCTCGGCAGGTCGCCTCGTTCCAGCTGGAAGCCGGCGGGATCTCCGGAAGCTTGGATCCTTGATCCTCCTTCTCGTCGGTCGTGGTGGCCCAAGACAGCAGCTCGAGCTCCTCGTGCGAGAGACCTTCCTTGAGCCAGCAGCCCTTGTAATCGAACTTGTCCCACTCCTCGGCAGAGGTCGTGTCGGCCCAAGCGATCTTCTTTGGTTTGGTCGGCGAGGACGACGGGGTGGAGCTGGCGATGCCGGGGGGAAGAGGGGCACCCCCATCCTTGCCAATCTCGCCATCCTCTGATCCTCGTAGTTTGTTGGCCGTCGTCGTCGCCGCCGCCGCCGCCGCCGCCGGTGAAGGCTCAAGCGGAGGCATGCCCTCGTCCTGTTCCTCATCCTTGCCCGTGACATCATCCCGGCTGGGCGGCGGAGGTGTGCCAGACCGGCTCCGTGATGCGTCAGCGACCTCGCTTCCGGAAGCCCTGCCCTCTCTCCGCCTCTTGCTGGTCTCGTCCGGCCGTTTTCGTTTCAAAGCCGCCGACCTGGAGTCTGCCGCGAAGTGGCTGCTGTTGCCGTTGCTGCCGCTGTTTGTGAGGGAGGCTCTCGCTTTCCCGCTCCTTGTCCGCACACCCTCATCCTCGACGGCCGGGTTGGAGGCGCTACCGTCTTTACCTTGGGCCTGTGCATTGACAGCCATCCCGTCCACCTCGGCCTTCCACTTCATCCTGGTCATCTCGGGGCCCTTCTGGCCTTTCGAGATGCACGTGTCCGCCCATTGCTTGGCGTTCCACACTTTGACGGTGCGGGTGACGTTGGTTTGCCGCCAGACGCCCGAGCCGGCCGGGGTGAAATGCTGCATGATCGCGTTCCTGATACGGATCGAGGTTAGGTCGGCGCGCTCCGAGCCGCCTTGATCCGTCGCCTTCCTCTGTCCATTCTCCTCTTTCGCAGGCGTGGGAGGTTTTGCCGAGTCCGGTTTGAGTGAGGGGAGGTTGTCGAGCCACTCGCTGGGTGGGACGACCTTGACGATGCCACTCTTCATGCCCCACTTGTCGATCGCCGAACAGAAAGCGTAGAAGTCCTTGAATTGGTCCATGGTCGGGTGAAAGACGGGGACCCCCTCTTGTAGCAGATCGGCGCTTCCTGGAGAAGAGGCGTAGTTGGTGGTGGTGGTGGCGGTGGTGTTGGTGGTTGCCGAGGAGGAGGATGAAGAGGAGGAGGAAGGGTCGATGGGATAAAAATAGGCGGGCCTTATGGATTCCAAGCATTCGTCGATCGACTGTTGGCCTTCCACCTCGACCTTGACCTCGTCCTGCGCGCCTTCGGTCGAGGTGGCAGGTGTCGAGTGGCGGCTCGAGTCGGATTGGATTGGGTTGGCAGGCGAGTTGGCCAGCTCGACGTCGGCACTGGATGCGGTGTTGGCGAGCGGAGAGGAGGCTTGTCCCTCGTCCGGGAGCGTTCGTCGAGGTCGGATAGAGGCCGGTGGCGAGGAGGGGGTTTTCGAGGCAGTATGCTCTGAGGTGATGGGCGCACGGTTAGAAGGAGCGGACGGTTGACCCCGGTCAGTTTCAAGCCACCGAGATGCGGAGGGGGACGAGTCACGGGGATGGTGGGATTGTGAAAGGGAGGGAGATGCGGGGTGGACGATGGTGCCCTCGGTCAGGGCTGCTGACTCCACGTTTGCAGGTTGTGAGGAAACATGGGGACCAGCAGTGGCAGGAGAAGGCCGATGCGCCTCATCCGCCGCCGACATGCTAACCGAAACGATGCCGAAAGGCGCTGACTACCAAGTTGGAAGCACCCTTAGCCCTTGAAAGTGAGAGGTTTGGGGGAAGGGTGGAAAGAAAGGTATGCGTTGATCGGGAGGGGGGGTTTTTTTTTTGGGGGGGTCTCGACCCGAAAAAGTTGGGTGGCGAGTTATTGAGTGGAGAAAGCGGATAGGGGAGCAGACAGGGCGAGCAAAGGGAGGGGGGGGGGGGGGGAAGGATTCTTTTTCCCCTTTTCTCCTGTCGTCCTTTCCCTTAGCCTTGGTGTGTAGCTCGAAGCTGAGTTGGGAGTCAGAGGTTGGTGGCCTGTGAAAGCGCAGAGGGAGGGAGAAGGGAGGGGAAGGGGGAGAATCGAGAAAGTTGAGTGGCGGTCGAGGATGTCTCTCTCGAGGTTGGTGACGTGAGGAGGTTGCAAAAGGTTCAGACGATGTTTGGTTTGGGGTAGGGAAGGGTGTGAAGGATGGGTGGATGGAAGGAAGGATGGAAGGATGGCTGAATGGTGTTGAGCAAAATGAGGTTGGAACGAGGAGGAAGGCCAAAAAAAAAGGAAAAAAAAGGAGAAAAAAGAACGAGGAAGAGCACTCCTACACCCCTCCCACTACAGCATCTGTATGCAAGACCACGCACATCCAGTACATCCATGCTCACAATACATATGAAGATGAATGTCACACTCCCCTTTCACCCTCTCTCTCTCTCTCTCTTCCTCTTTTTCATTTCTCATTTCTCACATTTCTTTTTGTCATTACCCCCCCCTTCCCCTCCTACCACGATGATGAGACGAACTTCTCCAAGTGAGGATGGATCCCCTCCGCATGACTCCGCCACAAGATCCCGATGTCGGCAGCTCCTCCCACCCTGCCCACTGCGTGCCCGTTTCGCTTTGGCAGTCTTGGCTCGTCGCTTGCGTTGGGGTGACCGTAGCGATGGGATGCATTCACACTGGACGGACGATAGGTTCTACTTGCTTGAACAGGATGTACAGTCTTGAGTGTGAGCATACATGCTTGACTGGATGTCCCGCACATCTTCCTCTGACTTTCAGACCCGTACGCTTGAGCGCGAGCGTCGTCACCCTCTTCTGAATGGGGTGGGTTTGTTCACGCGCAGCTTTTCTTCCGAGCGACTACATGGGATCCCGACTCGACCCAGGTCAGCCTGATCAAGATGGGTCGGATCGTTGACAGGGCGTGATAACGTGGGATGGTGTGAGGGAGTCCCTGCCCCCCCCCCCCCTTTCCTTGCCAAGGCTGGTGTTGGCTGTGAGAGGGAAAGGCGGAGAGGGGGAAGGATGAGGAGGGCGAGGTCTCTCTCCTTTCAACCCTTGTGGCGTCTATCTCGCCTCTTCTCCCGTCCGATTACATTATGCATCAGGACGGTGATGGGAGTCTCACACTCACTCTGGACTGTGACCGTGAATGCACTGCAATGCACTGCACCATGGATTCATGATGATCTTCCCACCTTTGGTTCGGCGACTCGGTTGTTCCTTCTTTTTTAATGATCCAGTCTGTTCGGTCGGTCCAAGTCGAAACCCCCTCCCGTTGGGTTGTTCACCCTCATTTCGGTTGGTAGGTGTGCCGATCGATTCACGATGGACCATGGCGCGCCCTGCCTACCGTGGATCGATCGGGAAGGAGAGAGCGGGGGGGAGAGGGGAGAAGGGGCGCAGGGCACAGGCGCGCGCGCGTCCAAGGTCAAACAAGCTCTTCACCCTACCTACACTCGCTCACCGATCCTTTTGTTCAAGTAGGGGAAGAAAAAGAAAAAGAAAAAGGGAATGCATGCCACGCGCGCCTGGGGTCCCTGCTTGTATGCTGTCATGGTTGGGTGACTAGGTGTGTCGATGTGGATGTGGATGTGGATGTGGATGTGGATGTAGGACACATGAAGCAAGCACTGGCTGTGTGTTGTTCTGTTGTTGTTCGCAGCAGCCATGTTGGGACCCATGTAGGTTGGGTGCATGTGTGCGCGTGTCTAGGCTCTCGTGTGCGCCTGTTCGTGTGTTTGTGTCTGGAAGGTGGTGTTCAACGACGTGACGGGACTATTCGCCGCTGTCTGTCCGACGGTGATGGTGGTGGTGTTGCTTTTTCTCGTATTTCACTCACCACCGTTCATTCGTCGGAGAACTACCCCCCTCTTTCAAGTCCACCTCTTCGATCCTCAACCCATCCATCTGCAACGACAACTCAATGTCGGCCACTTCACCTGAAACCCAACCGAGCCAGTACGGCAGCACCATCAATGCTGCCCAAAGGCCCACCACCAACGCCAACGGAGGCGTCTCTTCCTTCTTTGTCAAGGAGAGGGATAGGCTGGTACACGAGATCGCTCAGGTGAGTCCCAACTTTGACCACCCTTCTTCTTCCACCCCTGACCTTGGCCTCTTGGAGGGGGGACCATCGCCCTAACATTTGGCCATCCCCCATCCCCCATCCCCCATCCCCCATCCCCCATCCCCCATCCCCCATCCCCCATCCCTTCCTCGTCCCAACCAACAACAACAACCCCTCCGGATCACACCTCACCACCTCGACCAAGGGTATCGAAACGCTCCTCTCCTCTTCCAACGCCCTCAACAGGAAACTCGAGGAGTCCATCTCGGTCGGCAAGGAGTTTGAACCCATAGCTGGCCTATGGGGAAGGTTTTCCGAGCTCATGACCGCTTCCGGCATTCCTGACCCTAACCAGCAGCAACAACACCACCATCCCCAACAACAACAACAACAAAACGAAAAGGCTCCTAAATCGACCGCCTCCTCCTCCACCCCCTCTTCCCTATCCAAACCTGAAGTCAACTCGGCCTCTCAATCCCACCAACCGACTAGGTCCCGAGGTCAGCCTGAACCGAACGACCCGCTTCTCGACACCCCCGGTGCGTTGGCATCCAGCAAATCCGCCGCCGCCGCCACAGCCATAGGTTTGGAGGAATCGAACCTCCCTCCTGGCGTCGCTCCGGGAGGTGGAACCATCTACGGTCAGAATTGAACTTCCCCATGCTCCCTCTTCCCTTTTTTCTTTTTTCTTTTTTTTTTTTTCACCCACCCATCCCCCTGTGACCCCCTTTCCTCTGTATCAACACTGGCTCCATCCATCTCCCCCTCCTCTCAACAACGACCAAACTGTACAACTACTCTTTACCTTTTCAGCACCCACAAAGCGAGCAAAGCCAACAGAACCTAGAAACCCCAACAAAAAAAGATGCCAACCAGAGAGATGAAAACATCTTCGAAGGAAAAGAAAGGAAAAGACACAAAACCGAAGAGACCGCCTTCCTCTCCAAGACTGAATCCCCCTTTTTCCCAAATTGGCGCGCCAGGGCTCTTCTCCCTCTGCCTCCCTGTGACTCTGGATCTCTTGGCAAATCGCGACTGCGTGTGGCGCTTAGTGGTTTTATGAGGGAAGGGGGGGGAGTTGCTTTTGCAGTTGGGAATCTATGCCTTTGTCAAAGAGAGAAAGAAAAAGAAATGGATAGAGTCAGGGGCAGGCGAGTCTGGGAACGGCAACCTTTTGGTGGAAAAAGTTGTCGGGAAAATAAAAAGAGACGAAGGGAGGATAAAAGGGGAGGAGACCAGGGCGGGGTGTCCCTATTTTACCAGGTATGCGAGGTCAGCGAGTGAGAGAGGGTGACTGAGTGCGAGTGTGTGTGTGTTATAGAACAGATATAAGTGATAATGTCAACCTCTGTGAACCCCTCCGAATGACATAAGAGGGACACCTTTGCCTTTCTTCTTCTTTCCTTGGCCAGCTTCCGACGAGGCTTCGGTGGAAGAGAGGCGGGAAGCCGCCAGTGCTTCGCTCAGTCCTGCCAAGGGCTCATCTTGCAGGCCATCGATCCTGCCGGAGGTCGGCGTGCTTGCAGTTGCCCAAGGGGTCGAGGTACCGCTGGACGAGGGCGACGAGGGCGACTTGTTCTTGCCCTTGGCCAGCAAAGCCTTCTTGTGCGCCAGGAAGGCGGCTTGGGATGCGTTGGTGGGCAAGCTTGGGAACGCGCTGGCGCTGTTCGTGTTCACCTTGCTGCCGCTGCTTTTCGATCCGGTCACATGGGCGACAAAAGGACTGGGGCTGGACGAGACACCGACTTGCGACTTCACCGCCGGCGCTTTTCCAGCCGGACCGCTCGCCCAAGGAGTGCTGCCGCTCTGAGCTGTGGCGGCCCTAGCGGCAAGCGAGTGACCTGCCGATCCAGGGATGCTTGGGCCTCCGACCGCAGGAGTTCGGCGACCAAGCGTTGGGAAATGCTCCCGGATCTGGCTTGGCTTGCCTGCCTTGTGACCAGACGATGCCGAGGCGGCCCTCTCCACGTTGGCCCAGACCTGGTTGTTGGACGCCGAGGCCTTTTTCACATTCCTGATCTTGCCCTGAGCGATGCCGGCATCCTGGGTGTTCGAGCTGGACGAGGCTGGCACCAGAGATGGGAACTGTGTCCGCTCGACGCGCAAGCTGTTCCAAGCCTGCAGCACGTCTCCCTTCTTCTCCTCATCCTCGAGGAGATCGACCAGACCGTTGACGACGATCGCGCTCTCGTCCAGATCGCCGACAACGCTTGAGATGGTGTGCACGAGATCTTTGGCAGACATCTCCGAGGCGCGGTACGTCTTGACAGAGGCCCTGAAACTGTTGAGCTTGGATTCGGACCCTTTGAGGATGCTCAAAACCCTGTTCAGGTAAGCGGCATGCCTTTCTGCGGTCGAAGCATCAGCGGTTGCGCTCGACGAAGGGCCAGGGCTCGGACCGACTGCTGGTGAGCTTGGCGTGAGGCTGCCGCTGAACATGGCCCTCCGACTCGTGTTGCTCGCAGGACCGGCTCCGGGGACATTGGATCGACTAGCTAGAGCAGAGACGCCAAGAGGATCACTGACTTCAGGACCCGAGTCCGTATCCCTATTCGCACGCCCACCCTTGGCACCTTTCCTCCTCCCACCAGACCTGGCACCCCTGGAGCTGTCGCCGCCTCCATCTTCGTAAGTGAAGTTGGCCTCGATCCGCAGCGCCTCTCTTCTCTCCCTGCTGCTGAGCTCGGACCCGTGTTCCGACACCTGATGCGACTTGAAGTCCATCTCGCTCTACGTGAGCAAAATCCACGCACCATGAAGCAGCAGTGGGGGAATGTTGCCAAAAAATTAAAATAAAATATAAAAAAAAAACTTTAGCGCGGAAACTCGAATTGGTGCGGATGCGGCTCCAACAAGGTGATCCACCCAAGTGATCTTTCGAAGCAGAAAAGGCATTGCGGGATCGCTCACCTCAAAGACCACAAACTTCTTTTCGAGGCAGTCCGGCGAAAGGCAGAGGTAATGAGCATCCTTGAAGTGGCGCTCAAGCATGTGGTAGTCCTTAAAGTATTGATACCTGTTCTCGCCGCCCCTCGCCTTGCATATGTGACACTGCTCGTGCCTTTCCCTCATGTGCACGAACAGCTGGTCATCATCGTAGAAGTACTCCCTGCAGTACTCGCAGAACCGGTGCTCTTTCGACATGTGAGCGCTGAGGGATTGTTGCGTGTGCAGTGTATGCTCGTGCGCAAAGATCTTCTTGTGACGGATACAGAGATCACTGAGATCGGTAAAAGATGGCGACCGAGACTTGGGAGTCAGTCGCTTTGCACCTCCTTCCAGCCCAAAGAAGGAAGAGAGGAGAGCAAATCAAGCCACAAGTATTAGGGGAACCAAGCCTCAGGCCGTACTTGCTTGCACTCACCAAGTCAACCTGCCGTGATCCCTCCTGGCATGCATCTTGAAATCCTGCCAGCCCCCGCTGGCGACCTCGCATCGAGTGTCAGGGCAATTGAAACGAAGCAAGATGAGGGTCTCTTCCATAGCCTCCTTGGTCTCGAAGTGGATCGAGAGTTTGGCATCCTTGTAAGGGATGTCTGAAGGCTGGAAATCGGTGAAGGACTTGTCTGCCGAGGAGGTGAAGATAAGAGACTCGATCGGGGTCTGTGAAGGTGAGAGGGAGGAGGGGATCAGGGAATCGGTTCAACAAG
Organism: Violaceomyces palustris; assembly: GCA_003144235.1. Taxonomy (NCBI): domain Eukaryota; kingdom Fungi; phylum Basidiomycota; class Ustilaginomycetes; order Violaceomycetales; family Violaceomycetaceae; genus Violaceomyces; species Violaceomyces palustris. Next base: position 2,621 of record KZ819732.1, on the reverse strand, counting down.
CCACTGGGAAGTACGAACTGGATTGAATGGGTTCGGATCGGCCAAGGCTCACCTTGCAGAAAGTACAATCTTTCTTCTTGTAAAGTGCACGAAGCCTGACGGCGCATATATGGCAAGTCTTGTGGTCACAGGGCGCCACCGAGTACAACTTTACGGGATCAGCGCAGATGAAGCAGAGGTCAGCCTCAGGAGGCGGCTCGGTAGCTTGCTCGGCTCTACCGTTTGAGGAGGGTTGGGTGTCATGGTCGGGATGCGTACTGGTCTCAGACGATGGGACCACGCCCGTTCCAGAATCCTCGTCTTGCTCGTGAACGCGGCCTTTACCCTTTCTCGATGAAGTTGTTGGGCCGGTGGCCGTGAGGGAGCCACCGAAATTCCTCCTACGAGCGCCTCCTCGATCTCCACCTCGACCAGCCGAGCCGGACCCCCTTGAAGAGGAACCATGATGGGAGGCGTGACCTCTGGCCTTTCCGGGGCTAGCGCCTCCACTTGGGGTTGATGCCGAAGCCGAGCTCATCTAGACCGGGTTGAGAGGAAGGTGGTTAGCCGAAGATCAGCAGTTGGAGAGGGCTAGTCGAAGCGATGTCAAGGTTGGCACGATATGGATGGGACCAGACGATGAGCTGATATGGTAAAACGAGTGTTGATCGGTTGATTCTTTCAGAGTTGCGTTTGGGTTAGCTTGGTTTGATGAGCTAGGCTGAGTCCAAGGCGACGCGGAGGGAGAGGGTGTGAGAGACTCCTAGACTTGATCAGTTTGGAATCCTCTGCACACTCATACTTCTTTACTTCGTTTCTTGTTGGAAACCACAGACTGCGACTGCCCTGAACTTCTCCGCAAACTTGCTTCTATCACCTGGTCTGCTGACGATGCCTGCCCCTCTCTCTCTCTCCCTCTCTCCTGCCTCACTGCTACTGCGCATTGAGATTTTTATTTTTTTTTCTTGTTCTTTTTTGGATGTCTTACGAGACTTTAGATGTGAGGAAAGAAGGAAGAAAATGGGGAAGCTGACGCTCGTGGCAGGAGTGATCGAAGCTCGCATGGGCTCACGCCGTGACTGTGGCCGAGAGAGTCTTGCCTTCGTCTCAGTCCAAAAAAGAGCAAGTCAAGCGTCCGAAAGCACCGATGGGGGGATGGGGGGAAAGGGCGTGCTCAAGGCTCACACACTAGCAAGAGCGGGGGAAAGAAGTCGAATCAGAGAAAGAAAGAGAGCAAGATGAAATGAAAGAAAGGTGAAGGTTAGAAAAAGTCATGGGATTAGAAGGGTGTGGCAAGCAGCACGTGATCCATGCTCTGATCTCGACTGCGGCAAACGAACGTTCTTCTTTCTTCTAACCCTGTTGGATCACAAAAAGACTCTTCACTGAAGCAAGGTGCCTTGTATTCGGGTCCCCTTGACTTCCTAACGTTAAATTTCCCCCTTCCTAGTCCTTATTCTTTAGCAAGGAGTCTTTTTTGCTCAGCAAGGAAAGAGAGTACATTGGCACATTCACAGTTCCCATCTCCCGAGTTAAGCATTCGAATGTGAGAGTTGGATGCCAGCCAAAAAAGCATCTTCCAAGCCTTGATGTGCTCCAAGCCGTGAGTCACTTGACTATTGACGATTCTTAGGATGCGACTTGATCTCAAGACGCAAAGTTTCGACAACGCTGGAGAAGATGGTGGTGGGGGTGGACCGGATGATCGGGTGGAAAGCTTTGATGAAGAACCTACAAGGTGTTCGTGTTGCGGATCGCCATCTCCCTCCCACTTCAAGTTACTACTATGATACTAAGAAGCTGTGAGGCAGGGCAGGGTTCATGGTAGAGATTGAAGCGTTAACATTCACACTTACTCAAAGTACAATGACGATAGAGATCAGCGTGATTAACAACTGTTCGAAAGAAGGGGGGAAGGGAAGTGAAAGAGCGAGTCGATAAAAGCAGAGAGGAGAAAAGGGAAAGAGAAGAAGAAGTAGAAGAAGAAGGAGAAGAAGAAGTAGTAGACGAAGAAGAAGAAGAATAATAAGACCGTTTAAAGCAAAGGGCTTCCACTACAACCAAAAGAAGGGTATAAATAAAAATCTTGGATTTAGCCCCTGCTGGAATCCGATAGGAATTAACGACCAAAGAAGGGAGATAAGTAGTGAGAAAAGAATTCGCAAAGGAGGAAAGAGACAAAAAAGTAAAAAGGATGAATAAGATTAACGGGAGAAAAGGAAGAAAAAAAAGAAGAAAGGAAGATATTTCGAGGGAAGAGAACACCTTGCTCGACGAAGAAATCGATCCTTTTCGATTAGAAGGTGTTGAGAAATTCAGTTTCCCTTTATCCTGCGCAAAGCCGTGGCTAGAAAGGTAAGTCTTTAGTTTGTATTACTCGGTTAAAGGAGGGATGATGGGGAACAATAGGAGGCTCCTTGATTTTCTAATGCAACTAAAGTATCTTAAAGGTTTCGCGTTTCTTTATGAAAGCGCAAGTTCTCCTTCTCTAAGATTCCTTTCTGGCTCAGCCAATCGCTGCCAGCCGCAGAAAGTCCATTCAATTAGATCGAGGCTGTTACTTAAGTCTATTTTTATTTTAATACTATCACATTAATCCTTTTTTTCTTTTTCTTTTGGTTCTTTTTTTTTTTTTTTTTTTT
>KZ819731.1:0-63434 GCA_003144235.1 Violaceomyces palustris | reverse complement strand
TGGGTGGGTGAAGGGTGACGATGAAGGAGGGTCGAGTGGGGTCGAGCCGAGGGTTGGTTGGGTGAATTGAAAGGGGAGAGGAGGTAGATGGTGGAGGGGAGGGGAAAGGGGAAGAGGAAAGGTAAAGGCTTGGTTGTCGATGACGGTTCTATCCAATCGACGATGCATGTACTGCACATTCTAGTGTAGGAAGAGTCGTGAGCGGGGTTGACCCACAATGGCTCATCGGGTCGGTGGTGATCCGTGTTACATTACTATTGCTTCACTTCGACTCGCTCTTCCTCGTCTTTCCTGGTAAATAACAAGTTGCTATTCGCGCCACGCGCGCGGAGGGACACAGTGACGAGAATCAAAATCTTACCTCCTCCCCTCCTTCCTTGGATCACTTTCAAACCGAAACAAACACATCAACACGAGCATCGCTGCTGCCACTTCTTCCGTACCCTTTATCCTCCATTTGCTCTTTTCCGATCGACCCTCACTTGGCATCTTGACAGGGCATGCCAAAGCACTCGCTTCATGGTAGGAACCAAGAATATTAGAAAGATATAAAAAATGCCTAGGGTGAAGTTGGTTTTTTTTAGAAGAAAAACAGCGGGCTAGGCCAAGATTCCGTCCCTCGTCAACAGCCCCCAACAAACCCCAGGCCCTGTTGGCGCTAATGGCCTCAAGGAGAAATTGTAGGTTAGTCACGTCCAAGCCCGATACTTGATCTCGCTTATCCTTGCTCGCTCTTCACGTGACCAAGACCACGACGCATGGATTAACCATTGATACCGGCCGCGGGCAACCACGATGAGAATGAGGCGGAGCTAAACGAAGTAATAACAAAGAAAGATAAAAAAAAAGATAAAAATAAAAACTGAAAAATAAAAATAAAATAAAAAGGAAAACCCACACAATCGCGCAGAGAGACTCAAGGGTCTGCCGCCACTTCGCTCGCACAGGTTGGGAAAGGCACACTACAGTCAAGAACGATGAAAGAACACATCGGGGAAGAAGCGAAATTCAAGCTCTTACAGTATGTGACATGATCAACTCCAAATGATGGAGGAATGCATGAGACAGAAAGATAAAGGAAGGGGAAAAAACAAGAGTCGTTGCGGGGAAAATGCTTTGGGGAAAACTTGAAATGCAAGGAACAGCGGGTTGGGTGGATCTGCTGCGAAATTGGGTGGGAGAACTGCTTTGGTCAGCGGAGAGAGGATGCTGGGTGTGTTTTCTTGTGAGTGGATCACCACACACCCTACTTGCAGAGGGTGTGGATGAAGATTTTTTTCGTTGTTGAATTTTCTACACGTTGATGATTCTTTCCTTGGTTTCCACCTATCCTATCTAAATTGCCCAGATCCTGTGATGAAGCTCCTGACCTGGGACCCTTGCCTTCCTTCATGCTTCTGTTGGGCAACATGGCCCTGTTAGTCTGCACGCACCGTCCCGCGGTGGGGTGCACCGATGGATGCAAGGATGGGGGATGTTTCATTAAATGCGGTTGTCGGTTCTCTTTTGGAGGGATCGGAAAGGTGGCGCGCCGCTCCTCGGACTGAAAGTGACAGGCTGAGGCGGGAGCTCGTAGGTCATGTTCAAGTCTTCGCACACGTTTTTGATCATCCTCATCATCTTGGTCCTCCTCTCCCAACGTAAGCCCCAAGCTTGCCAGTTGCCCTTGTGCTCGAACGCGATCACGAGTTGGACAGCGTTCTGCTGAGTGATTTCGACGTAGTTGACGTCAAGACCGCCACCCCAATCGCGATCATTCTCTTTGACGTAAGCGCGAAGACGGGCACGGAGTTGATCGATCTTCTTGATTGATGTATCGAATCCAACCGTGATGTAGACAACTTCCCACTGCGATCCCGACCTCCTTGAGTTGTAGATGTACTTTGACGAAGCGAGCAACGCGTTTGGAGACACGATCTCTTGGTTGGTGGTCGTTCGGAAGGTGGTAGAAAGTAAGCCGAACTCCTTGACAAACATCCAATCATCGTCAATGCAGACCAGGTCACCGACGTCGTAGGGGTGTGTGGCGAAAATGAAGATCATCGACTCAAAGATGTTCTTCGCCGTGTTTCCGAAAATGAAGGAGAAACCGACAACGAACGTGGAAAGCGGAACGATGTTGGCAACAGTCGAATCACCGTTGAAAATGAGGAGCCAGATGAAGACAACGACGATGAGGCCGAGGAAGAGGAAGACCATGTCGAGCTTGGAAATGGCAGACGACATGTCCTTGAGCGATGTCGAAAGCGCACGCCGCTCGCGATAGATTCGCTGGACTGCCTCCCTCATCTCCTCCTTGCTGATGTCCCCGTTCTTGTCCGCATCGAAAAAGCCAAAGGCCTCCTTGGCCTCCTCATCACTCTTGAAGTAGGGGACGAAGTCCTCGGCGACTAATGTCTGCTTGTTGTCGGACAGATTGGTGAAGAGCATCTTGGCCAGTTTGCGAGCGGATCGTTGCGAGCCCAACTGATTGCCTTTGTAGAGCTTGGAGCCCTTCATAGTGGCCATGGCGAGCGCATCGGAAAGTTGGGCCGCCAGATTCGCCTTCTTAGCGGCCCTTTGCCTGTCGCGATCGGTAGGGATCCCATCATGAGAGTGCTTGTGGAGGTGGAGGGAAGGGTGCTGGTGGTGTTTCTTCTCCCCATCTTCACCAACACTAGGGGCGGTCTCAGCCGGTGGGAAATAGCCACCAAGGCCATCCCTGGAAGCTTTGGAGCCGTGGCCTAGTCCCCTGTCCGCACCAGGGGTGGTAGGTCGGGATCGGATGTTGTGGAAAGCGCTGAAAGCACCGGTGCCACGCTTTCCCTGCTTCGACCTATCCTGGAGGTACTTAGATTCGTGAAGCTTGTCGAGAGCTCTGAGCGCCTTTTGATTGGCTTCCAACCTGTCCTTGACCGAGGTCTTATGAAAATTGATCGCAACCATCTGGAGAGCCACTTTTTCGACCAAGAGGATGATCATTGAAGCGAAGAGAGCTTTGAGAACAAGGATTACCCATCTGAAGTAGGCCGGTCTGACTCGAGGGCCTGAGTACTGGATCGCGAGGACTCCGCCTAGACTGATCCACGCCCAGGTAACGCATAAGGCTAGCTTGATCCAGAATGAGGTAGCCATGAAGGCTTCAACATAGGTCTTGAAAATTTCCGGTGCTTTGCCGTAAAAAGCGATCGCCAGTTTGATGGCCAGTGGTGGAATCCAGTCGATAATGAGGAAAGTCCCGCAACCGGCGGCCCAAATAATGGCAATCCAAATAGACCAGACCTCGATCTCTGGTCGGGCCGCGTTGTCCTTAAAAGCGGCAAGGGTCACGATGAATGGGGTAAGGCAGATTGCAGTGCCGACGATCGCGAAGAGAAGGATACGGACGGGTCTTGCAAGTCTGAGGCAGGAGAGGTACAACCTCCTACCCCTTCTAGCACGGATCTTCCTGTTGTGAGGGTCGGCATCCTCATCATCCTCATCATCGTCCGAGGTATCCCAGTCGAAGTCGTCCGAGTCATCGGCAGAGCTGGCGATGGAGGTCGCTCGACTGTGTCCTCCAGCCATACGGGCCTCCTGAGCGAAAGGTGCCCTTGGAGACTCGAATTTCTCGTCATCTAGAACTACACGTGTCAAAGGGGTATGTTTTGACAAGGATAATCGATGCGCAGAATCCGCAAGATCATGTTGAGAATTTTCATAAGGGAAGTGGGGAGAAGATGAAACGATTGTTTCAGTACTGGCTCTAGATATCATTTCTCCGTTTCACGGTATGTGTATGTGTGTGTGTGTCAGAGAGGGATGGTTGGAGGGAGGGAGAGATCGAGATGGATAAAGGCTTTTGAGGACCCATTCATGGGCCATGTCGATCAAGATCATAGGCTCTTCTCGCAAGAGCTTGCCACCTGTGCGACAAAACCAGCGATCCTCAACGCCAAAGGTACACGCGCCATGTGATGTGGGGGCGGTGGCTGATTCGCAAATTCTGGAGGGTCGCACCAACCTGCAAAAGCACTCACTGTTTTGTGTGTCGGTCTTCTCTCGGTTAACGAGAGTGTCATATTGTCCCCAGCCTTTGTTGTGACCAGACGAGCCAGAGCCACTTGACGACTCCCTCGAGTCATGAGCGCGATGATGGTGCTCGTAGCCCCCCTGGTTGCCCGGGTCAAGACCCTCGTAAAAGTTGGGATCGTTCATGGCGTGAGGGTGCACATGATGGGTCGGTGGAGGACCTCCGATGGAGGATTGTGAGGAATCGCTCCTCTCCATGTGATGCATGCGCGGTGCCCTAAGGCTGTCCAAGGGGATCTCAGCTGGGTCAGCCAGCTGTGGCAGTTGTGGTGGAATCGACATGGTGATTTTTTTCCTTAGACGAGTAGGAATGTGCGTGTGGGCTGAACTTGCGAGACCTCCCCTTTTGCTGCTGAGTCCTTGCCGCTCTGATCTACAGAGAGAAGGGTAGAGAGTCTAGAAAGTCGATCTTTGGCTGATCTGTAATATGGAAGTAGAGAGAGGGGCTTGTAAAGACCAGGTCCTTCGGACCGTCAAAGGGACGTGGGAAGGCGTTTGTCTAGACTGATCTTGTTGAACTCCGTCTTGAGGAAAGTTGAAAGGCACTACCCGAGTACCAAGATGATCGTCAGACCGTTCTGCTCGAAGATGGTCGCCTTGGTGGCAGAGAGGAAGATAGGTATATAACTGGAAGTTGCTGCGAACGAGGATCTTTTTTACGTCACCAAGGCAAATAGAGGGTGATGAGAGGATGATTGGGGTGGTCAGGATGATGAATGCGAGGGAAGATGCTAAGTCCAGGGCCATCAAGGCATGGGAAAGGGAGGTATGCCGATGGGTGAATGGTGGATGAGGTCAAGCTTAACCGTTCAAGTCTTTCCTGAGGGTCCGAGTTCTGGCAACCTTAACATGTCAGGATACGAAACACTCACACTCATGACTGTAACTAACAAAGGTTCCCCCCCCTTCTCTTTCCTCTCTCTTCCTTTACCTTCCTTATTCCCTCGATCTTTGTTTTTTTTCCCTCTTTCTTATTTTTGATGTTTAGTTTTCGTTTTGGGGGATGGCTTGACCTCATGTGAAGTCGAAATCCTCAACTCACGAGTGCAATGCGAGTTTCAAGGCTAGCCTCGTGTCGCAGCTTGGGCCCTGACAGACCTAAAGAAGAAACCAAGAAGAAATAGCGAAAAACTCGCTCTCGGTATTTCCAGGAGGGAGATGGCTTGTACTCGATTATTTCATTGATTAGAGATGGGTAGTGCTCACCTTCATTGCCTTTTATTCTTGCAAAAATAGACGATATACTCGATTGTGATTATGGGGTGTAGGTGCCAGACCCCGACTTATGAGGGGAAGAAATGGGGTCATAGCCTCCCTGGCAAAGATCCGAAAGACGAATTGAATCCCTTGGGGGGAGGGGGGGGGACTAAAAACTAAAATATTATTGATGATTGTGATCATGGACGTAAAAACTTGGTGCGTTACGAGTTATGACAGAGTTTTAGCTAGTGTTGTTAGAAAATGCATGTGGGCGGCAAAAAAAGAAAAAGAAAGGGAAACCTCTTCTTGGCCGAACACAGCCTCTCGTTCTTTGATGAATCCCCCCCTTCTTCTTCTTTCCCTTTTCTTCTAAGTTCGGATGGCGAGGTCTTAGTTCTCACACATCTTCTGCGAGGGTCGAGCAAGTGACTTGCCACGATTGAAGCAAGCCAAGAAGATACGAAAAAAGTCATTCGGTTTCCATCACAAGCCACTCCCTTTTTTATTTTTATTTTTAGAGTTCATTCACTAGACAGGGGAAAGGAACGATCGGCAGATAGAGAAAAACTCTCTTTGGATTCAAGGCTCTCCTTAAAACCTGGCGCAACTTAATAACCTCTGACATTTAAGGGATTTCTTTTTCTTCACTTCGTCCAACGAAAGCCATTCACCTAGAAAGGAAACGGGTGTTCATGGGCGAGCGTATGCACCCTCCCCCTTCTGGAAACTATCGTCGATACAAATTTGTGACTGTATTTTACTAAGTGTAATCCTTTCTCCTCAGATCCTGGCACAGCAACGGCGTCTAGTCCAAGTCGCCGGGTGTTTGGCATCACTCAGGCTCTGACTGTGCGCTTGCCACGAGCTGTTGCGATGTGACTTCGGCTTGACCATCCCGGAAAGACTGTAAAGCACAGATACCACTAATGACAACTCTTGAGCTACAGTCCCGTGAGTGCGCCGTCCATCACCTTCCTCCTTTCCGTTTCGATTGAACCTGTGTGATTGAACCCACTTGCCGCCATCCAGCCTCACAGACTCACAGTTCACAGTCACAGTCGCAGTCACAGTCGCAGTCACAGTCGGAGTCTCATTGTGATCAAAAAACACAACCCCCAAAAGGAACAAAGTTCTACGAACATTAGGTCCATTTGAGTCTCGGTCGGAGCAGGGCTGGGGTTGTGACGTCAATGGTATGATCCTCATTGATATTTTCAACCAATTTTCAACCCCACAAAGGCCAAATTGGATTAATCAAGGATCAGGATCCTTGTGGTAGGCTTCTGAGCCAAGCTTGATTGGTGGGCTTAGAGCAGAATGCCTCACAGTACTTACGGTACAGTCATAGAGTGCAGTCATGAGTGCACCACATCCATTTGTTGAGAAAGGTGCTCCTCTTAGCGCCCATTTACTTTAATCAATATACCTCGTAAAAAGAAAATAACTCCCCCTCAAGATTGGCCAGATTGCTGAAGGCTCACTTCCACACCCTCCCAAGGTTTATCAATAAACGTTTTCAGGCACTTCCACATTCACTCTGCCAACTTTTACATCAAAAGGAAGGAGTGCATATGACTGACAAGCGCTTGTGACCGACATGGTTTGCGCTTGCAGTGCAGCGCTTTCAACAACTTTCTCTAACAACTTTTCCTCACACCTTGGGTCCCGCTGGGTCTCGATTCCGAGAGTAGGACCCTGTCCTGAAAGAAATGAGCCTTGATTGGTGCAAGCCTGTATCAAGCGGAGGTTCAAAGCCGCTTTTGATTAGGTGGAGTAGCTGGTTGCCCATGAGCAATGACATGTTGGGCTAGCTCTTGTCCCCTTCAAGGCCATGGGTCGGATGACACATCTGGCTCGAAAAGGCATTGTCAACCAAAGTCTAGAGCAAACCGTCCAAAAATAATATCAAAGGAAGAGCCATCTCGCTGTTGTCAGCGAGAGTGGGGAGTCAGGGTGGATTCGGGACTGGGACTCCGATAGAGTTGAACAGACTCATCGAGAGTGGGGGGGTTTTTTGGAAGCATGGGTTGGATTCTATGAACATGTGGGGACCCGTAATGCATCCTTTCTCAAGTTTGTGCACGAGTAAGAGTAAAAACATGATGAAGGGGTGAGTTGGATCCTTTACTCTGGATTCACTACTATCTACTCTCTCACCGCCTACCTTTGGCCTCTCGCTTCTGCTGGGAAGATAAGATGCAGGTCTCTCTGACCTTCAAACAAGGGTTGGAGCACCAGGGCTCTGCCAACCGAGATGTGAGCGGCAAGGAGACTCAACCTGTGCTTGGTCTTCTTCAAAGCAGTTTTGATCTGTGCAATGCTCATGCTGAGGAACGAACGAGGAGGGGAATCCAGCGCCATTCGACCCTCCGCTCGTTCGGTCTGCTCGGTCTGCTCGGTCTGCTCTTGACGGTTGGTGTCGGACTGGATGGAATGGAAGCGAGGTTGGTCCAAAGGGAGTGGAAAGAATTACAGCGGGGAGGAACACTCTTCCCGTCTGGAGCCCCCCTAACCAGGGATCAGATTCCCCGATTGAGATTCGGGTTCTGGTCACGGAGTCTTATCATGATTGGATGACTGTGGAATGACGGCACGTCTACTTTACAACCAGTCATGAGAGTCAGGAAGGGCACAAAAAACCCTACCTACACCAAGCTGTTAGGAAGGAAAAAAAGGAAGGAAACGTGGTCGACAAGAATGAACCGGATAGGCCGAAGCGTCGTTCCGGGGTCATAAACACCGTCGACGGGAGACTCCAGATCGATCGTCGCCTATACCCAGTCCTCTCAAGAGAAGAGAGAAGAATGGGTACGTAGAGCCCATACATACTCCCAAGCTGATCTCGAGGCGTGGTTGAACGTCTCGATGTCTTGCAACCTGTCCTTCAGGCCCGCACGCTGAAGGCGAGCGCTGTGCGGTCCGCACGCTAAAGCTCGTTAGTCGCGGAAGGTGTTTCCCAGCTCGAACAGTTAGATACACTTTGAATGCTTCTTGGCTTCCTCGCCGAAGCCAGGATGTTGCTCGTGAAACAACAAAGATGGGAGGCACGCACATTCTGATCCTACCTCTGGCATGTCATCCGACAGTTATCATCGCCATATTGATGGGAAAGAAGGGAGTGGAAAGGGCGTCCAACCTCGATGGCAGCAAAGTGCAATTTTATCGTGATTATTGTGAGCTTTAGTTCCAACACGTTAGGTTGATTGAACAGTGATGACCTGTTTTAGCCTTGTGCGCCCCCGGTTGATTGGCAACGAACAGATTGGTGACCTCCTTCGACCCGTTCGTCTCTCACAAGAATCAGGGAAGCGAAAGGAGGGGGTCAAGGACCAAGGATCGCCCGGCTCGCTCGACATCTTAGAATCGTCCGCTCTCCATCACCCACCTTTCCTAAGCACAAGACCATGCGATGGAGGTGGGGATTGGTGTCTCTCGTTGGTGCGATGATTGATCAACACCAAGGTGGGTATGTGCTGTACCTTGTGTATGCTGTGAGTTTCACGTTCGATCGCGTTCATGCGAAACTAGAAACCAATCATGAAGCAGAGATTCCTCGCTTGTCCAAGTCTCGGGCACACTTCTTCTCCCGTCGTCGCGATCATGCTCTCTCCACTTGGGCCTCAAGGCAAGTCAAGAGTAGTTAGTCGTCGCCCCTTTCTCAACCAACATTGGGTTCGAATCTCATTGCGAGGGGCTGGCAGGGATCTTGAATTTTGTTATGTGATCCTACTCAAATGGGGGTGAGGAGGGCGCCTGGTGAGTGGTGCACTGATGACTGGGCGAGCGGGTTAAAAATCTGTCTGCAAGTTCCAAAGTCGTACTTAACACTCACGACTGATAGACTTCATGAAGAAGTGGATAGCTGTAGACATCATAGTTAAGGATCGTAATTAGGATCTCACCATTTATCCTAATGTTGTTCTGAATTCATGAATTGCTCTCGAAAAGAAGGTTTAAATGTAAAGATTCGATTAAGATCAGTCAGAGAGCTAAGAATTCACAGTTTGTACTGTATATACTCATGACTGTACATACAGTATGTGGTCGAGATCCGAAGGAAATCTACGCACATCTCACTCACCTCACAGCTAAAGCAAAGCGTCCAAGCTGATCCCCTCCGTTACTCACCATTCAGCACCTTCTTTTCGTCACAGGTCCTCCCCACAAATATATCACCGTTTCCGACACTCGTAACTACCAGTCCCATCCTATCCCAACAACACACCACCCTCCGCTTCGTAGCCATCCTATCTTTTTTGTTCCACCTAGACGTGGCCAGCATCGCCTACCAGGGCCGAAGCCGAGCCGGTGAGAACACAAGAAAGAGATATAGACGTAGATCGCTGTTGGCCAAGGCTTTCTTCCCTCTCTTTCCCTTACTTCTCTCCATTTTTTGAAAGAACATCCGCCCCTGGTCGTCTAGAAAAGATAAAAGGAAGACTCGGCCCGGATCCTACGCAGTCAGTGCCATCGGTGCGACGTTCAGATCGATATCCATCGACCCGAGCCCTTCACCGCAGGATTCTCGCCCTCCGATTTTACAGGCCAGCTTTCCTCAAGCATTCTGTCTCAAAGCCTCGAGCTTGACGAGGCCTCCCCACTCTGTCTGCAGGCATCAATCGGTATCGTTTGTCTTCATCTGGCATACACTCGAGCCACCGAGGCACCTCAAACAAAGCTAGGTTCGCTCAATTTCTGTCCCAAGTTTCTCTTTGAGATAGTAGGATCCTCGAAAACTGCTCAGTCTCGTCCAGAACACATTTCGATCTTTGGCCAATCTTTCGATCTGGTTTTCGTCTTGCCTTACCAATCTTGAACTCGTTCATCTGGCAATTATCTCAGGATGGGCCGCAAGAAGATCAAGATCCAGCCTATCAAGGAAGACAGGAACAGATCGGTGACATACCTCAAGAGAAAGGCAGGACTGTTCAAAAAGGCTCATGAGCTTGCCGTTCTGACGGATTCTGACGTCGCTGTCATCGTTTTTGGGCACAATGGCAAGCTCGCCGAGTTCTGTTCAAGCGATATAGACAGGCTTCTTCTCAGGTATACCCAAGTAAGTGAGCTCTCTCGGCAATCCCAAGGGTGTATCTCCCTTTTACTCGCACGGTCACTGAGCGAAACTTTTTCATTTGCCGTCCTTGTCTTTTTGAAAAAAAAAAAATCCTCAACGTCTTATCCTATCTTAGTATGACGGTGTGGTGGAGAAAAAGGGACCTCAACATTATCTTGGCGGAGACGAGTCAGACGAGGATGACGAAGGCGGAAACGGTGGAGGCGGTGGCGATGCCGATGGATATTCCGGAGATTTTGGCGGGCCAAGTTGCGAAGACCATGATGATGGTCACTCAGGCTATGGGCCAAGCGGTGAAGGTGGCTCAAATGGCAAGAGAAAAGCTGAAACGGGGGCGGGACTAAGCGGCCGTGGCTCTTTCTCTGGCGCCTCCAACTTCAAGCAATCCAGGGCCGATTCAGGCAACCGTGCAACAGACAGCCTATCGTCGAAGCACAAATCCATCCCTGATTGTGGTCTCTTTCCGAGTGGCGACGAATCTTCTCAGGCAGTTCGAAGCGCACTGAGGACAGCCATACAGGAGAAAGGTATGGCCAAGGAAAGGAGCCAAGCTTTTTCATTTTATCAACCGAGCGAGTCGCCCTTCCCAGAATCGAGACACGGTATACCAGTGGTAAACGAGATCCATCCCTCTCCGCTCCTTTATCCCATGAACGGGCTGGAGGATCAATTGCAACGTAGCTCGGATCTTGGGGTGCCTGGACGGGTTGCCTCCATACCTTTCGCGGATACCCATGGGAACTTGCCGCGTACCAACTATGACACAGATAATCCTAGAACCAGTGGTAGTAGCGACCAATCCGCCGCTGGAAACCTTTGCATAAATGGGCAATACCAAGGGCGATTGGCCGTGAATTTCCCAGCAGCAAGCAGAAGGAGCAGCTTCACGGGCCCTTACAATCTGCAGCCGGATCATTCCGAGCTTGCTATTGCTGCGAGGCCCTCGACAGCGAACGCGGCCCTCCGCTTGCAATCTTCGCCTTTGGATACACTAGCACAGCCAGTTCTGAGGGACCATCCGCATCATATGCAGGTCATGCAACGGCACAGACAATACAATCAGGAGAGGGCGACGAGCCTTGGATCACCGAGTCCGTTGTTAACTTCGGCCATTCTGGAAGACCAAGAGCGCGCAGAGTTCGGTGCGAGGCCGACGGCATCCTTTTCTCGCAGCGTTGAAGCTGTGATGGAAGGAGGATCACTTTCGATTCCAGTGGTGGACGGATCTTCTCAGCTGCTGGAGCATCTCCCATCTGAGCCGAGCTGTGGGCCGAGAGTTAGGCCTTACACAGCCGAGAATGAATACGCCAGCTACGCTGCCATACTTCCGGATCCCTCCTGCTCGAGTGGGACGAACGTAGGCACTAGCAATTCGAGCGCTTCCAACCCGGCTTCCTCAGCTTCGACGCCTCTCTGTTCCTCTTCCAGCACCCACGAGTCTGGCTCCGTGGATCTCACCGCACCAAATTTGCAGCCTGCCACTCCTTTTCCGGCAGTCCACAAGAGAGGATCATCAACTTCTACCTTTCTCCAAGGAGAGGGAGGGTACGGGCATGAACGTCTGCTATTGACGAGCTCCTTCTTACCGGAGATGATGCTGTCCAACAGCTCGAGCGCTTCGAACCTTTCTTCGTCTGAGAGCGAAGCATCTTTTTCTGCGGCAAGGTCCGAAATCGAAACCCTTGTAGTTCCAGCGACCCATTCGACTTACCATCTGCCAAACTCGATCCAAAAATCTACTTTGGACAAGGGATTCAACCATGCCTCTTTGCATGGCGGGGGTCAGGTGCTGATCGCGGGCTCAGTCGAGGAGGCTGCCCTAGCCATGGATTTGGGTAGTCTTCAAGGTGCTAGATGAGCACCTTCAGGCCACGGCCCGCGGCCTCTTTGCCTCTTCCAGCTGTTTAGCCACAAGATCGGTATCGCTTTCTCTTTCCTTTTACGTTTTCATGGGAACCAGGCTTGGCCAGCCAGCACCCATCCGCGAGGCTTTGCTTTCGCTCTCTGACCAACCTTCTCTTGAATCGCCTCGACCACTTTGTATTCTAACCTGTAGAGCATGACACGATCGCAAGAGAGCATATCTCCAAGCAGTGAATGAATGTTGGTGTGTGTATTCATTCTGAACTGTCAGGGCTTGGTTCCAGTGGTTGTGCGCTGATGAGTGGATTGCGAAGTGCTTTGAGCGGGTGGCACCAGACGAGCTGCAGCATTCGTCAAAGCCAGTCAAGTCAAAGTCACATGCGTCAGCGACGGATGACGCATGGCTCTGATCAGTTTAAAATCTCTGGCGCTCGGGCCACAACCGAAAGTGGCCGCACGCATCTCCTCAACTTCTGAGAGGGTCCGTTCAGTCAGATCAAGGGACCGCCAACACTTGTGATTCAAACGACTCGGGATACCCACCTTCAGCTCTACCTTCACCCAACACCACTTACCTTGACACCCTCCTCCGCTCTCTCACTTGATTCCAGCGAGGCCAGGACATCCAGCCAAGGTCTCTTTTGAGGGTCTGGAGACATCGAGCTCTCTGAGCGTCTTCCCGTCCTCGATCTCCACTTTAGACCATCCACACACCTACCCAAGCACACCTCCGAGAGAAATCACGGCCCTCCCGCTGGCCACCTCTTAATTAAGGCCCAAGGTCTAGCTAGACCTCATTTGACGACGTAGCCTGGCCTCCTCCTTCATCATCATTTCTTCTAGGCCGAACTTCTTTTGTTCTTGCCAGCATTTTGTTGTCGTAGTTGACCTGGCCAGAATCCGACCAGCCCTTTGATTGGGAATCCAGTGGGAGGTAAAAGTGAAAAGGAAAGGTTTTTGGTCTAGCAAGACACTCCTGGCACCTCTTCATCGATCCGCTCAACCTCAGTACATTCCATATACACCCCCTCTTATCTCCAATCGATCACAGGTGGCCAGCAGAAACTCCTCCACTGTCATCAAAGGACGGCTCTTATTTCCTAGGCCAACCAACATCTCCGTTTTTCTCTCCTCTCGAGCAAACACCTAGCGCATCGGAGCAGGGATCCTGAAAAATTTGTCTACTAAAATCTTGACTGCCTTCTGATATCTATTCTAGGCCGGACTCCGACCTGGAGAACACTTGGAATCGACATCCCATTCACCCAGTAATCGCTTGGAGAAGGATATCAAAGCGCAAAAAGTCTTTTCAAGAAAGTTGGATTCGATGGCTTCTCCTATATCCGCAAGGCGATCTCGAGATCCGCCCCTTCGGCCACCGGATCGCTCGAGAATGACTGCAAGGACGACGAACTTATCTACACTCTCTGGGGGGTTTGTAGCGGTTTGCTTTCTTGTCGCCTCTCTCCTGTTTCTTACAGCCGAGCCCGTGATCGCAGCCTCCAATCCGACAGTGACGGTGAACCGATTCAATCACCTTCCCTCGAAGTTGGCCTACTTCGACGACAGCAGCGTGGTGATGTACCACGATGGCACAGAAGGCAATGTATATCGGAGTGAAGATGAAGGCAAGAGCTGGAAGCTCGTTGACGGGCCCCAGCAGGGGAAGGCCTACATGCTGGTTGACCACCCTTACGACATTCGACAGGTGAGCAGTGGAATCGATTCGGGATTGCTGTGCGAAGGAACATTCTGACTTTTTCCTATTCGGAATTTTACGTCTTTCCATAGGCGTACATTCTCTCAAACGGAAAGACCCATTGGCGGACGACGAACAAGGGTCTGAGTTGGCAAGCTTTCACCACCCCAGAGCCGCCTGCCGTCCGGTCAGGAGCACCACTGGAGTTTCACGCCGACCAAAAGCACTGGGATTGGATCATATTTACAGGAAAGAAATGCACGCTCTGGACGCCGTGGGGAGGCTCGATTTGCCATGATGAAGCCTACTATACCACAGACGCATTCGCAAGCGATGTAAAGCCCCTCATCGAATACGTGATGCACTGCAGCTGGGCCAAAGCCACAAAGGACTTTGATGTCCACGCCGACGCTATGAACAGAATATTTTGCATCGCGTGGGAGGATGCTTCCAGTACAGCTAGGAGCACGGTCTTTGATGACCCTTCGCACCTGCTTTCCAAGAGATCCGAAGATGACTCGGTCAAGTTTTCGAAGCGAGGGGAGATGAGCAACAGGAGAGCGGCCCAAGGAACTACCAGGATGTTCCAAAGCGATGATTTCTTCAAGACGAAAAGGTTGGTAGAGTTCGATATGGGCAGGGATGCTAGAAGCTTTGTGGGTCTGGGCCCTTCGCGCAAGTTTCTCGTCACGGCGCTGAGGGATATTCAAAGCAGCACCGGCGGTAATGACGGCGAGGAGATGGCACTGTTTGTGACGAAGGACGGGATCAAGTGGAACAAGGCCAAGTTCCCTCATGGCCACGGCCTCAGGGAGAATGCCTATACAATCGTCGATTCCACTCTTCACAGCCTTGTCGTCGATGTGCTTGACACTGACACCGGGTCTCTGTTCACAAGTGACTCGACGGGGACCCAATTCGTGAAAAGCCTGGAGGGGACTAATAGGAACAGCAGGGGGATCGTCGATTTTGAGCATCTCGCAAACATCGATGGTGTGGGCCTGGCAAATATCAAGGCTGAGAAGGATAGCGCAATCCGCACCATGATCACCTTTGATGACGGCAGTCGCTGGCAGCCGGTCAAAGCTCCCAAGGTGGATGCTTCAGGAAAGAGAGTCAACTGCAACGTGGACGATCAAGAAGAGTGCTCACTACACCTCTATTCCGTCACGCATCTCCATAATTCTGGCCGAGTATTCTCTTCAACGGCGCCTGGGTTCGTGATGGGGGTCGGCTCGATCGGGCGAGGTCTGCTGCCGTATGAGGATTGCGATACTTTCCTCAGCACCGATGCAGGTAAGACCTGGAACATGGTATCGACTGATGCCCATAAGTACGAGTTCGGAGACCAAGGTTCCGTCCTTGTCATCGTGGACGATGAGGACTCGACGGACCACATCAGCTACTCGTTCAACCAAGGAAAGGACTGGAACAAGCTTGAACTTGGGATTAAGATGAGGGCCAAGCTGCTTAACACGATCCCGGACAACACGTCCCTCAAGTTCCTTCTCGTCGGCACTCAAACGCGCAAAGAAGCCGGATCTAAGGGAAGGCATGTGGCCATCTTCATCGACTTTGCCACTTTGAACAAGAGAAAGTGCGGCGAGTCCGACTTCGAGAAATGGTACGCTCAAAGCGCTACCGATGGTAGCTGCCTCATGGGTCACAAACAGTGGTACAAGAGGAGAAAAGCCGACGCCGACTGCTTCGTGGGCAACAAGTTCCAAGATCCTGAAGGCAAGGAGGACCCTTGCCCCTGTACGGATACCGATTACGAGTGCGACTTTGGCTTTGTCCCCAATAGTGATGGAAAATGTATCCCCACCATCGCTGAGACTATTCCTACGGGCGAATGCTCTGAATCATGGCAGAAGACGTACAAGGGCTCTTCAGGATACAGGCTCATCCCGGGAAACACTTGCGACCGGTCCAGGGGAGTCAAGAAAGACGACAAGGTCGAGAAGCCTTGTGACCAGGGCCAGCCTTCCCCCGGAACAGTCGCACACCAGACCCATGAGTTCCCCGGCTTGATCTTCGATCATTTTTACTTCCCTGAGTCTTCTAACATCCTCGTCCACTCGTCAGACGGCTCCATCTGGCAGTCATCCAACGACGGGTACAGCTGGAGAGAGCTTCAACCTGTTGGCAACGATGCCGATCCAAACTCCAAAGTGCTGACCATGGCCCTCCACGCATACGATAAGAAAAGGGGCTACCTTATCACTGGTGGCCAAAAGGTTCACTACACTACCAACAGAGGCGTCGACTGGAACTGGTTTACCGCCCCACTTCCAGCAAACGGCTTGGGCATCCCTATTCTCGACTTCCACCCGGAGAAGAGTGACTGGATCATCTGGACCGGCAGCTCGAACTGCGTCTCTTCGACCTCCGACACTTGCCAGGCCATCTCCTACTACAGTCTCGACAACGGGAGGAATTGGAACAAGATCGACAACTATGTGAGGACCTGCTCATGGGCTAGAGACGCGAGGCTCAAGCTTGATCCGAAACTCATCATGTGCGAGAGCTACAAGGACAAGAACGGGAATCAACGCACCTTTGGCGTCAACAACCAACTCCAGCTCATCTCCGGCGGCAATTACTACAAGCAAAAGACCAAGCTCTTTGACAACGTGGTAGGCTTTGCCACGTTCGAGGAGTACCTTGTTGTTGCCGAGCTCACCGAAAGCGGAACCACCTTGAGGCTTCAAGTCTCTTTGAACGGCAGGGACTTTTCAACCACCCACTTCCCACCTGGCATGAAGCTCGATAATCGAGCTTACACTGTCCTCGATTCCGTGACCGATTCGATATTCCTGCACGTCACCACTCACGCGAACGCCGGCAGCGAGTGGGGCACCCTCTTCAAGTCCAACTCCAACGGGACATATTACGCCATGTCCCTCGAGTACGTGAATCGCAACGAAAAGGGCTTTGTCGACTTTGAGAAGATGCTCGGCCTGGACGGCATTGCTCTGATCAACGTCGTCAAGAACCCCGACGAAGCCAGCGTGTCGGGCAAGAAGGAGCTTGTCAGTAGAATCACCCACAATGACGGAGGCAGATGGAAGCCGCTCACCCCACCGAGCAGGGATGTTTACCGTACCCCTTACCCTTGCAATGAGGTCGGCTGCGATCTTCACATCCACGGCTACACGGAGAGGGACGATCCGAGGGCAACGTATTCCAGCCCCTCCGCTGTTGGGCTGATGCTGGCCGTGGGCAATGTTGGCCGGCAGCTTGCGCCCTACAAGGATAGCGACACTTTCCTGACCAGAGACGGTGGCTTCACGTGGGAGGAGGTTCACAAGGATGCTCACAAGTGGGAGTTCGGTGACCAGGGCTCGATCATCATCCTTGTCAACGATGAGGAACCGACCGACACCGTCCTTTACTCCCTCAACGAGGGTCTGACGTGGGACTCTTACAAGTTTGGCGAAAAGATCCGAGTCAAATCTATCGTCACTGTGCCTGAGGACACGCATAGAAAATTCATCCTTTTTGGAGCCTCTCCCAGGTCACAGACAAAGTCGATGGCCGTCCACCTGGATTTTTCGGCCCTTGAAAAAAGGAAATGCACGCTCGACCCATCGCATCCCGAGCAACACGACTTTGAACTCTGGTCTCCCAGCGAGGAGAGGATCGAGCCTTGCCTGTTCGGCAGACAGACCTACTATTACCGGAGGAAGAGGCAAGCAGACTGTTACATCGGGACCAAGGTCGTTCAGCCTCATTCGATTGCCAAAAACTGCACCTGCACGAAGGATGACTTTGAATGCGAGTTCAACCACTACAGGGATCCTGCGACCGGAGACTGCATCCTCTATCCCGGAGTATCCGCTCTGGCGACGGACGAGTACGGACAGTGTTACAGCTCTAATTGGGAGGAAACTGAGGGGTACTGGTACGATAGGACAAATTACCGGAAAGTCCCGTACTCGTCGTGCGTGGGCGGCGAGAGACTGGACAGGGGCACCCGTCATATTTGCTCAAACAATCCTAGAAGGCATGGTTTCTTCTGGTGGGCCACGATCGTGGTGTCTCCATTTGCTCTAGCAGGGTTTGTGGGCTGGTGGTGGAACAAGAAGCAACAGAGGAGAGGCTACGGAGGGTGAGTTCTGGCTATGACGATACGTGGACGAGTTCCCTCGGTCAAGCGAGTTCAGCTCAGCTTGTTGTGATATGGGATCGACTGAAGCAGCATCTTACCCTTCTTCGGTTTCCCGCATTGTTTCTTATTTCTGCTTCCTTTGGTTTTCCCCCGCCAACCCTCTCGCCAGGATCCGACTGCCAGACTCGTCAAGCTACAGTCAATCAGAGCTTTTCCAAAATCTGGAATCGGTCCCTAGATTTGTCATCGGCTTGGCTAGCCTGGGATGGTCAAAGGTCTTGGAGACAGTCGAAAATCTACCCTTCATCCGGGAAAGGTTGAGGAGGAGGGGATCGTACGGAGGTTACAGGAACCTCAGAGCGGATGAGGATGCCGAGGTGAGTTGACCCGCGTCCAATCCGTCAGCCGTCTTCCTGCCGGGCAAGTACGAGCAAAAAAGTGATACGATGCGCAAGATTAAGAAACTTCTCTAAATGCTCACCGTCCCCTGACCCACCTCGCCCTTGCTGGGCCCTTTCCCCTGTTCAGATCCTGAGAGATTACGAAGATGACGAATTGGAGCGATGATCCACAGGTGAAGGGGAATCTTAGCCAATTCGCGAGCAAGTAAACTTCCTTCGACTATGAGCATCGGTTGGCGAGGGGTGAATGGGGCAAGGGAAGGGAATCAGAGGTACCGAGAGAGACTGGAAATGTTTTCAGGGTTGTGGGGTAGAGGGCCGGGGGTGGAGATGGGGGGGGGGGGTGGCCGAAGACCGGAAAATCGGATTGACCATGAATCTCAGGTATAGGAAAATCGGATCGGAGCCTCGGATCTGGGGAGCTTCGGGTTCAGGGTTGCGAAAGATTCCTCCTGGGGCCTTCAGGGAAGGGGGGCCTCATGCTTTACGAGATTACTTTCTGGAAAAATGCAACAGAACGAGTTCCTTTTTTTAACTCCGTTGTGGATCCAAAACTGCTGTAAACTCCGAGTGTGCAGTTGAAGTAGCGATTTCTGATCCTTTTTCATGATTGTTTAATTCATATCTTCATATTTTTCGGCTCAAATTATCTCCATCCCGGCTAGCTCAGTCGGTAGAGCGTCAGACTCTTACTCAAGAGCCTCCGAGATTGACTCGGTGATCTGAATGTCGAGGGTTCGAGCCCCTCGTTGGGAGTTTTTCTTTTTTCTTTTTTCGCTTTTGTTACCCGCTTCACTTTAGCCCCTCTCCCAGCTTTATCTGCTTCAGCAAACTATGTGATGAAAACGTGAAGCTAGGAACAATGGGCTTAAGGGTGCGACGATCCTCCGTTTGACTTTGATGACAAATACTTTGCCTGACCTCCACAGAAGGTTTTTCACGAAATCGAAAGAAGATCACGTTCGTCCAAATCCGATGCGCCGAGCACCCGAACCGGTCGAAACCTCTTGCTCATGTTGGATGTAGTCTCAACCACAGTTGCACACCTACCGGCCTCGACGACGCTTCCTTCTTCAGTCCTCAACCTTCGGAAGGATATATAAATGCCTCCAACCAACGGAGATCGCTTTCTGGTCTCTATCAACAAATCGCAGTGAAACAAGGCAAGAAATTCCTTTTATGCCCAACCAGCTACCAAGCTTGAAGCATAGTATCTACTACACCTTGGTGCTCGCCATCTCCGTAGTCTTCTACTACTACCACAATCCTCTGAAGACCAACCCAAGCCAACAAGTCCAACCAGCCATCATGACATCGCTCATCTCAAGAACGGTGGTCAAAAAGGTCCGATCCATCGAAACGGCCGAAGGCGCTGGGGCCGTCGTGAGGAGGTCGATTGGCTCTCCCGCTTTGAGAAATATCTCGCCTTTCCTCATGCTCGACCACTTCCGGATCTCGGAAGGTTCCGGATTCCCTGACCATCCTCACAGGGGTCAAACCACGGTAACGTACATGCTTGAGGGCCAGGTGCAACATGAGGACTTTGCAGGCCACGCTGGTACGATCGGACCGGGTGACTTGCAGTGGATGAACGCTGGCAGGGGTATCATGGTGGGTATCTCTTTGGCGCACAAAGGATGGGAAGGATTTCTGACGAATCACTCCAAGATGCTAACCAACTCTGTCTGTACCTCATTGGGACCCTACTTCCTCCCATCGCCCCTTCTTCGACTAGCACGCCGAGATGCCGATCCACAGGGACGAGAAGGGCAACAAGCTTCCCGACCCGATTGGCCTCCAACTATGGATCGACCTCCCCAAGGATGCCAAGAAAGACCCACCTTCTTATCAAGAATTCAAATCGTCTCAGATCCCGACCGCCCTACCCAGGCCTACGGAGCCCGTGGAGACTGAGGGTCAAGGTTGGGTGGCAAAGGTGGTCGCCGGAAGATCTCACGGTGTTGAGTCTCCCGTCAAACTTCCTCGAGCTGGAGGGGTCACGTACATTGTGGTCGACCTTCAACCTGGAGGTAGAATCTTCCAAGAGATCCCCAAAGGCTACCAGGCTTTCATCTATACTCTCAAGGGAAAGATCAGGGTCGGCCAAGGCGAAGTCTACGAGCAGTTCCACACATTAGTCCT
The DNA here is from genome assembly GCA_003144235.1 of Violaceomyces palustris. Taxonomy (NCBI): domain Eukaryota; kingdom Fungi; phylum Basidiomycota; class Ustilaginomycetes; order Violaceomycetales; family Violaceomycetaceae; genus Violaceomyces; species Violaceomyces palustris. The sequence goes on along the minus strand of KZ819731.1, from coordinate 42,894 downwards.
ATCCAACGACGTCAAGGATGAACAGCGCGAGGAGAATGGTGTGTGGATCGAGAATGCAGATGCCGCTGAGGAGGCCAAACTCACTCTGATAAGCGGGGAACCTTTGGATCAGGGAGTCTTCCAATACGGTCCTTTCGTCCTGACGACTAGGGAAGAGGTTCAGCAGACCTTGATCGACTTTCAACTTGGAAAGAACGGGTTCGAAAGGGCAGCTGGCTGGAGAAGCACTATCGGTGGGCGGTGAAGATGAAGATGATGTACCCATGGTTTTTCCTTTCCTTTCTCTTTTTTTCTTCTTTCATTTTTTTTTCTCCTTTTTCTCCTTTTCTTTTTTCCAACTTCCCCATATGTATTCGTATGACCTTGATAAATTAAATGCGGGAGCCAATCCTCCCCTCCATGATGTTTCGATGACCAAACAGAAAAACAGAAATAAACGAATCAAAAGTTTAGTTGAAAGGTTAAGACAATAAAGATTGGTTGACCTACATGTATGTATGCCCATATTCATTCAAGTCTGCCTGTTGTGCTAATCTCTCTTTTTTCCGATCTCATACCTTCGAAGGGGACGATTCTGATGGTGATCAAGAGAGAGCATTGGGTTGTTGAAGCTTGGAAAAGATGTTCCCGAATGGAGTTGGGATCGGATCGACGAGTGGGGTCACGATCTCAATGTTGTATCGGGACCGGCAAACGCGGAGCTAGGGTTGCTGGGATCCACTTTTAACCCTTCGGATTTATGCACTCCACAAATCGAGCGGTTTGGTGCCCCCGCTGATGACCTCTACACTCCCTTTAAAATCATCGTCGTCTCCCCCTCATGCCGACCCAAGACCATCGCCATCCCCTGCACTCTCGCTTGATTGTCTAAGTACACCACTTCCAACTGCCACCACCGCCTCCTTTCACGAATATGCCAAGGATCCCGTACAGATACCCTGCCCCCGGCGTCGACCCCATCGCCGATGCCATCAGGGAGCGAAGGGGTGCCAGGGGCTTGACCCCGCTGGATGGTTCACTCCTCAACGCTCCACCGATCGCACAAGGCTGGAACTCGATCCTGGGGGCCACGAGGACGAAGAATACCATCCCTGATGACGTCCGGGAGATGATGATCCTTCGAGTCGCATGCCACAACCGGGCTGCTTTCGAGTGGATCCAGCACGAGCCGGTCGCCGTGCAGGCCGGATGCACAAAGGAGCAACTTTTGGCCGTCAGGGACATCAGGAGTCCGGTCTCTGCCGCCAAATGTCTCAGCCCTCTCCAGATCGCGGCCATCGAGCTGGCGGACTGCATGACTAAGGACATCAAGGTCCCGGACAATGTCTTCAACAACCTCAAGAGCCGCTTGGCCGAGCTGGTCAAGGAAGGCGATCAGGTCGACGGTATGAAGGGGGAGGACCTGGTCAACAGGAAGGTCGCCGAAGCGACCTTGACTGTGGCTGTCTACAACATGGTCTCGAGGTTTTTGGTCAGCATGGATGTCGATGATAGGGCTGATCAGCCGGTCCCCGGCCCTTCGGGAGAGCGATTCCACGAGGCCGACGACGACGCAGCCTCATCGCCCTCAGGTTCCAACGCCGGACGAGGTCTGGTTCAGCTTGCAGACGGACAGCTCCTCTCCACCCGGGTTCACTTCCACAGCATGAATGCCCCTTGGCTCGTGCTCGTAAACTCGCTCATGGCCAATCTCTCCATGTGGGACCAGGTCCTTCCATTCCTATCTGACCGCTACAACATCTTGACCTACGACCAGAGGGGACATGGAGGTTCCTCCGTCCCTTCGGAGCCTTGCACGGTCTCGCAGCTTGCGGACGACATCGCCTTCCTCCTGGATGCTCTCGAGATCAAAAAGGTGCACGCCGTCATTGGTGTTTCCCAGGGTGGAGCGACGACCCTGGCCTTTGGCCTTCGTCACCCGGACAGGTACGATAGGATCGTCGCATGCGACACCCAACCGGCATCGCCAGCGGCTAACAAGGCTGCCTGGGACGAAAGGATCGCACTGGCCCGGGAAAAGGGGATGTCGGAACTGGCCAGCGTCACGGTCCCGAGGTGGTACGGTCCCGGTTCCAAAGCCTCGGACAGAGTGAGGAGGGAGACCGAGCGCTGGGTTCTCCAGACACCGCTCGAAGGCTTCGTGGCAGGTGCCAGAGCTCTCCAGTCCTACGACCTCCTGGCCGACGGCATCGTCGACGGGCTCCACCAGGCCAGCAAGAGAGTCTTGCTCCTGGCCGGGGAGAAGGACGGCAAGCTGCCCGAGGTCCTGCAAGGCTTCAAGGAGGAGTTGATCAAGGGGGGCGTCGAGGCTAGCTTTGCTGGGATCAAAGAGGCTGGTCACCTCCCAATGTGCGATAACCCTCAAGAGTTCATCGGGCCAGTCCTAGCGTTCCTGAAGTGACTGGGTGGGGCTGTGGCTCTGTCTCTCTCGCGCTGTCTCTCTCTCTCTCTCTCTCTCTCTCTCATACACACATACATACACACACGCACATGCACATACACTCACCTTCCCCCTCACATGTGACAATTAAGACCGTGTGCGTGGTGCATTAGGTTTGTGCTTGCGGTTTGGTGGAAGAGAATCAAAAAAAGAGCGAAGTGTGAACGCTGATTGTGTTTATCAATGAACGTTAGCTATGAAGTTTTTTGAATTTTTTTGGTCTCGTTTCGCGTGGCTTTTTCCTCCAATTTTTTTCACCTCTTTCTCACCTTCTTTCTCTCCTTCTTACTTCTTGTTTTCTGCACACTTGGGCCTCTCATCGTTCACACCCATACGATCGAGGTGCTCGACGTATGGCCCCCTCTTTCCTGACTTACCATACCGCTTGTCCAGCGGTCGGATCGAACAGATCCTGAGCATGACTCCGGGACAGGTAGACTGTCGAGAACTGAGCATCGCGACGCTTGGGCGAGGGAGATCGGCAGTAGTCCTAACCATCGATCGGGCATGGGGTGATCGGGGGCCGAAGTTGCTTAAGTCTATGAAAATTAGATTGTATATGTATTTTTATAAAAAGCCAGGAGCAAGCAAAGGCACTTTAGCTCAGTTGGTTAGAGCGTTCGCTTAACACTCCTTTCGAACATACCTTGTTCATATCCGCGAAAGGTCCCCGGTTCGAGCCCGGGAGGAGTCAGCCTTTCTTTTTTTCTTAAACTCGGGTGACGTTGGTCCCCCCGCCCCACCTCTTTTTGCCCTCTTTGTTTGTTTTCACTCAAGACTCTTCCTACGACCGATATCTATGGTCAGAATTGTGTTCCTCTTGGCCGGATATTTTTTTGGGTAAGGAAAACGCGACAACCAGGTTCGTGGGGCAAGTAAACTGACTGAAATCGGAGTGACATGCTCCTCTTCCCTTGCGTCAGATTGAGACAAGAAGTCTCAACCTTGGTTAATGTAAGAATCGCGGAGATCTCGAAAGAAGACACGCTATCGGTGAGGTTGAAAGGAAGAAACCAATCAAGAGAGAGGAAGGAGAGGGATGCGATGATTCCATTCGGCTCGAAGATGAGCGAACCCTTCGCGATACGACTCGAACTCGGTTTTGGGTTCGGAAGGCTTCCTTGCGATTCTAAAGTGTAAAAAGGTTTTGCCAAGACAACGTTTACGAAGTGTGGGTCTTTTTTGCTTTCATTCTATTTCGCTTCATGGTGGAAGGAAGGGGAAAAAGATGAGTAGACCGGAGGGGCTGTGATACGAAGGGTTTATCACGATGGGTCGTTGACCACTCTTCCGGACCCAGGGGATTCAACGTGGGGATTAGGGCTGGTTTGGAGTCGACAAAGGTGGGAGATGGGGTATGCAGGAAGGGGCACAACCGAGGCACTAGTGCGAGCAAGGAGGGAGGTGAGGTAAGGGCTTTTCAATTTGGAATACAAGAAACTTGAATCCCTTGATCTCAAATCCAATCTATGGAGAATTGGAGATAAAGTAGGAAAAGGTGGGGTTGTTCGGAGATTCCATGTCAAGTCGACTTTCTATCCTCCGACCTTCCCTGTTTTGGTAAGTCGGAGAGAGAGAGAGGAGAGTGTGTGTCTTGACGAGTGCGGGCAAGCGTTGCGCTTGGATGACCCATCAATCCATAAGCGAAGCGACGGAGTGGGTGATGAGTCAGATGTAGTCGAAGGTGAATAGAAGCAAGTGCTAATGACGATACTAGCAAAAGAGGGAGAGCCTGGAAGGGTATAAGAGTATGGCCCAACATCTCGTTCGTCCATTCCGATTCTAAGCAGGTAGTCGAATCATGAGGTGGGCGGAAGAGAAGCTGCGGGTTATCGGTTTAGATACGATCCAAGATTCATCATCTTATCAAAGAGGGGAAAACGAAAAAAGGAGAGGAAGAAGGCCCAAGTTTCGAAATACCAAGCTTCAAGGTAGGGGGCTTAAGGACTGAATTCAAGCAAAGCATGGTAGAGTTGGGCCGTTGTCAAGGGGTCCCACATGCTTTTCTTCCTGCTGTCCGTTGAAGGTCGTCGACCCGCGACGACCCGCTCCCTTCCCACCTCCCCTAACGCCTCCCTCTGGAGGAGAGAAGGGGAGAGTTGGCGCTGCAAAGAGTCCGAAGGACGTTGAGAAGGATTCGGGTGAGAACTTGAAATGGGGGGGGGGGGGGGGGGGGGGAGGGGGTATCTTCGTCGTCGTCATCATCGTTAACCTCAACATTTTAAAACACGAAAACCCTCGTTTCTATCCCTCCACCAAGAGTGTCAAGGTAGGAGGCCCGTCAATCCGGTTTCAGCATTAAATGCAGGAAAGCCGGGGGGAGGGGGGGGGGGCGAAGATGAACATACAAAAGTTGATCTGTCCGGTCGATCAATTGAGGGTATTCACATGAACACTCATGACTACTATCGACTCTCAACGCTACGGCGGTGAAGACCTATAATCGTTATCCTGTCTGGCTTCGTCACCTGCACTCCACCTTGGCTTCTACTTGCTCCCTCGACTTATTCGAATCGAGCCTGGCCAGCCCCTCCGACCTCTCCCATCGGGGTACATCCACCCCTTCCGAAATACTTCCTAGTTGGGAAGGTCTGACCTGATCCAGAGGAGTTGACAATCAAGAGGCGCATACATTCGAGGGTTAGCAATCGATCGTCCTGAAGACCCACATGAAGTCTGTACATACATACAGATACTTCAAGGACGATACGATCAATCCAGAGCCGGCTGCCCGCAAGAAGGGATGGGCATGGAAGGTGTCTCAGAGTGACTTGAGTGACTTGATTTCCGAGGTAACATGGTTTCAAGAAGAATCAAAGGCTGCGTATCGAGCCTAGATTAGCTCGCTTGATGAACCCTCTACCTCGCATCTATGGCCTCTTGCGACAACCATCTTCCCAGCTTTACCGAGAATACTTTCAGTGCGGAAGAAGGTCCTCCTAAGCTCTCTCAGCCTCTCCGCCACTACCTTCGCTTTAAGCACCTCTCCATCGTTCCATCCCCCTCTTCCCTCCACCCCCTTCCCCTTTTTCGCCGAATTCACCATCTATACCCTCCTTCCTGGCCCACTCCCTCTCTTTCCACCCCGCTCACTCCTCCCATCTTTTCCATCCTGCAGCTTTCGCTTTCATTTCCTTCCAATCTTTCGCTTTCCAGGCTTCCGAACAAGCTCCGCACAATCTTTGGATCACCCCGCAGGCCGCACCCACGGAACAGTACCTCCCTGCCACCGTTTCCTAGCCCATCCTCGATTCCGCCATATCCCGCTCCTACGGTTTCAGGCTGACGTGCTGAAGAGCAGAGCAGCACACAGCCCTCGGGTATCCTGATTGTCAGATCACGAGGGGGAGACCACGGTGTGGACGAAGGATCCCGACGAGGATCTCCTCGACTGGCAGTCCCCAGCACTGCAGCCTTCGCTCCTGGCCGTCACCATTCTCCCATTCCTGTAGGCTCCATTGTAAAGTTTTGCTCTCTTCAGGAGGAAGGAAGGAAGATTCTCCCATCTCAACCTCCCGTCTTTGAGATAAAGTTGCCTTTTACCATCTCTGCGAGGCTAGGATCGGTAGATATAAAACCACCCTTAGCCTCTGTCCCCACCTTCCCCCGCCCTCAAAGAAGTACAAAAAAGGCAAGCCGCTCTACTCCACTCTCTTGAACCAGCATTCCTCTCTCCTTCACCTTGGGATCCCCCGATTCACCTCTCTCCCCTCATCATCAGGATGAACTTCAAAAGCTTCGTCTCTCTGGCCCTCCTCGTTGCGGGCATGGCTGCTGCCGCTCCTTCAAGCAGCTTCATGCCAATCAAGGAGAGCGTTGCGATACCACGAGGATGGGTGGAGAGGGCCCCTGCACCAGAGGACCACACGCTTTCCCTACGGATCAACATCAAGCAAAGGGACGGAGAGGCTTTGGTCAGGCACTTGACAGAGATTTCGGACCCTCTCCATGAAAGGTATGGTCAGCACCTGAGCCAGGTGGAGGTTCGAGAGCTCCTTTCACCCGAGGAGGAGAGTGTATCCGTCGTCAAGCGATGGCTGCTCGAGCACGGTATCGATGCTGATTCCACCTCGCAAGGACTCGCCAAGCGAGACCCGAACGTTGGGGATTCGATCCTAGTCAATGTCCCAGTCCACAAGGCCAGGGACATGCTCGGCGCAGATTTCAGTGTCTACCAGCATGAGCGGTCCGGCGAGCTTGTCGTACGAACCACAAAGTACCACCTGCCAGAGCACGTGGCCAGGCACGTTGACTTCGTCGGTGGTACCACCTACTTCTCCACCGTCGGGTCGCTCAAGAAGCCTGCATCATTCGAGCTTATGCCTGAAGGTTGGGAGCCCACCGATTCCGACCTACAGTCCGATGCCCTCTTCAAGACTGTCAACGCTGCCACCTCGGCCCCCGTCGAATGCAACACGGATTCGGTCACAGCCGATTGCCTGAGAAAGCTCTATGGCACTTCGTCCTACGTTCCTCAGGTCCCCAACAGCCAGACGATTGGCGTCGCCGGATTCCTGAAAGAGTGGGCCAACTACGCCGATCTGAAGGAATTCCTCCAGGTTGAGAGACCAGACGGAGCGAACGGAACCTTCGACGTGGTCCTGCTCAACGGGGGTCAAAACCCACAGAACCGAACCCAGGCCGGCGGGGAGGCCAACCTGGACATCCAGACCGTCGTTGGTCAGACCTACCCGATCAAGACGACCTATTTCTCCACCGGTGGAAGCCCGCCCTTCAAGGCGGACCAGAACACGCCCACCAACAGCAACGAACCTTATTACGAGTTCTTCTCCTACCTCCTTGGCCTCTCGGACGCCAAGCTGCCATCCGTGATCTCGATCTCGTACGGTGATGACGAACAGACCGTGCCAAAGGACTACGCCGACAAGGTCTGCCAGCAGATCGCCGCTCTGGGAACCAGGGGAGTCACCGTCATCTCGGCCAGTGGTGATAACGGAGTTGGTTCGGACGGGACCTGCTACACGAACGACGGAAAGAACACGTACGGCTTCCTTCCGAGCTTCCCAGCCTCTTGCCCTTACATCACCTCGGTAGGCGCCACCCAATCCTTCTCGCCAGAGGTCGCCGTGGACACGTCGATCGCCGGCTTCTACTCGGGAGGCGGTTTCAGCAACTACTACCAGAGGCCAAGCTACGCGGACGCCGCGCAGTCGGCCTACGCGACCAAGCAGGCCTCGTCTTTCAAGGGACTCTTCAACACGACCGGAAGGGGTTACCCTGACGTTGCGGCCCAAGGTTCCAAGTTCCTGATCCGCTACCAGGCGAGATGGGTCAAGATCGGAGGTACCTCGGCTTCGGTCCCACTCTTCTCGTCCATCGTCGGCCTGCTCAACGACGACAGGAAGGCCAAAGGAAAGTCGACCCTTGGTTTCCTCAACCCGCTCATCTACAGCAAGTTGGCAGGCTCCGCCGGTCTCAACGACATCACCAGCGGATCCTCTGCTGGTTGCGACACGAACGGTTTCCCTGCCGCCTCCGGTTGGGACGCTGTGACTGGTTTCGGAACTCCAAACTTCCAAGCTTTGAGGACCTTGACGGCGTGAGGATGCCAGGGCCCCCCCCCCCCCCCCGCCTCCTCCCCCCCACGATCGAATCCAACCAGTGTGAATCCGCTCAGGTTTTCGGACCCACCTTCCCTCCTTTTTTTCCCTTTAGCCTCTCTCGACCTTTTCAGGTCGCGAAGAGGGCGGTCGAGAGTCTACGTTATGAAGAGAAAAAAAAAGGCAAGGGAAGGAATGCTTCCGTCCGGGGAAACTCGGACGATTCGGTGGTGGAAGATCTATACTCTCTTTTGTATTTATGTACAGCTAAATCAATCGCATACAAACCGAACCTTGCTTCCTCTGCCTGTGTCGTGACGTCGATCTGACTTGTGACGCTCGTATCCGCCACTACCTCCCTCACCCCGCGAGAGTCGATGAAGGGATCTCTTCCTTTCCGTCTCACGTTAGACCCATTCATCTTCGTCGAAAAAGTCGGGAAAAACGAGAGAAAAAAGAAGGATGAGACTCATGATCTGATTTACGCTTTCACTCTCCCCCACTCCCCTTTCGCTCCGCGCCCCCCTGCTCCGTGACTTTCAACTTGGACGGAAGGGTGATGAACGAAGCGGAACTTCCATAGCAAAGGGGAAAGAGGGAGGAAGCAGGGGAAGAAAAAAGGTGGAAAAAGAAGCCGGATCCGACCCTGGCTTCCCTATTTCCGTGTTGGGAAAACCATTCCCCAACTCAACTGGGATCAAGGGACTCGATTCGAGTGCGGACAGGGTTTCAGCGTAGGTGGGTCCTGACGAGAGCAGCGTGAGGTTGGTTGGTTGGTGCATGGGATGATCCCCACGTTGCTGCGATCGAGAGAGATTAATATACAGTGAAAAACTTGGCGTCGAGGCCAAGTTCCAACCTCGGCTTCATATCGGACCCACCCTGCCCCCTTCTGCCACCCCTTCCTTCTCCACAAGTGGGGTTTCCACACCTCTTCCTCCCAGTCTCTTCATCAGAAGGCTCCCCGGTACGGTTGAAGGGTGTCTCTGATGCTCGAAACCCAACCCAGACCCGGTAAAGAACCTCGAATACCCATCCCGCTGGCCCTATTCCGTTCTCTTCCGTCTCAGTCGATCAGGTATTTTCTCTTGAAGAAGCTCCTGAGATGGAAGATCTGCCAAACTCCCAGAGTGATGAGAGCCATCAAGGTCAACCAGGCAAAGTTTTGCACCCTCGAGTTGGTCGAGACTGGTTCGCACGATTTTCAAGTTTCCCGGGCGTGGAAGGAGGGAGGAGGTGGGGGGGAGGGGGGGGGGGAGGGAAGGGGTGAAAGAAGAGGAAGGATGTTAATAACTTTGAAAAAGGATAAGAACAGAAGTATGGCGGTGATCACAGCCCATTTCAAGAAACAAGAAAAGGGAAGGAGAGAAGGAAGGAGAAAGAGTTGGGGAATATAAGCCCAAAGAGAAAAACTCACGATTGGTATCCCTCATCCTGGATTCCCTCTTCTTCAGGTATTCCATCTCATTCATGATCTCTCCCGCTACGCTCTCCAGCTTTCTCATCTCGGTTTCGAGTCCGGAGAGTGACTCCTGGTTTGCTATGGCGTTGTAGTCCACGGCATCGGCACCGATGTCGACATCCAGGTCGATGGTCGTGATCGGTGATTGATTTGGTTTGGCTGGATGTGATCGTGCAACGCGGGGTCGATAAACGACAAGTATTCATGGGAACCGGGGGGGGGGGTGTAAGCATTCATCAGTCAGGTTTTCCGGCATTTGGGCGAAAGAGGTGGGGGGAAAGAGAGGACTCGATCCAAACCGGATGGATAGAAAGACAGAGAGAGAAGGAGAGAGAGAGACTTACAATTCGAGCCGTGATTCTTGAAGCAGACGCCAAGGTCGGCGTGAGAGTGCGTGTTGATAGCGAGCCTTGTCTCCCCCTTGATGTTCTTCTTGGACAGGTAGACGTTGTTATGCTGGCTCCCGTCGACGACCTCGATGTCGAGCCTTTGCTCACCACGAGGGCCAGAGGAGAGCGGAACGTTGTTTACAGTGATGACAACGAGCGAGTCCGACAGGGCATAGTTCCAGATGCACTTTTGTCGGGGGGATGACGAAGCGGCTAGATCGAACTTTATCGCACTTGCCAAGGGAAGAAGGAGGAGGAGCGAGAGGGGGAGAAGGATGGAAGGGGGTAGCAGTCGCATGTCTGTAGCGTGGAGCGTGGTTGTGTGCGTGTGTAGGGAGGAGTGTAGAGGAAAGCTGGTTCCGGCCAAGAAGAGTTGTACCTTGTTGGGTGGTTGTGGGCCGAGCTCAAGAAAGGGCTGCTATTGATGAGGTGTATCGACAAGCCGTCCGAGGTGACAAGTCGAACTCCTCGATTGGAAGGGAAGAGTGGGGACTCGGTGATGGAGGAGGAGGAGGAGGAGGAGGAGGAGGGTCAAAGGGGTCACCCCACACACCTTTCACCATCCGACATCGACATCTCGTGTGCGTTGCCTCTCCCTCCATGGCTGTCTGCGTGTCAGGCTTCACTCACCCCCCCTGTTGTGTTGCTGGCTCTACGACCCCCTTTCGCTGGTCAGCCTTCTCTCCCTGTGCACGGACGGGCTCCACTTGCTTGACAAGATTCCCTCCTCCCTTGAACCTTCCCCCCCTAATCCATTTCTCTCACCAGCCTTGGGCTCGTGCCGATCGATCACTCTCGCGTCAAAACCTTCCTTGCTCTTTTGACCCTTCACGTTCGAATCGATCCTTTTGTATTTCAACGTCTCTCTGGCTGCGGCCGAGAAGAATTTCAACTATCTCGAAGAGATGCAAGCCATTACAAAAAGTGAAGAGGGAGGGAGGGGTGAAGGGGGGCAAAAAAAAAGAGTATGGTATCGAAGAAAAAATTCCAACCTCCTCTTCCCTTTCACGCATTTCCCTCAGATTAAACTCACCAGCCTCTCCTCCAGGCCTACCCTTACCTCCTTTACCACCACCCTCGACCACCGGAATCACCCAAGGAAACCGATCGACCCTCTTCAAACCTTCGCCCACGCACTCATTCACCATGCATCTCATGTACACCCTGGACGCCGTGAGTATCAGCTCTGTTCGAACCCTCTTCGTGGACCGTGTAGGGAGTCGTGGGCTCAACCCTTAGCTTGCCTCACGAGTCTGACCTTGAAACTCCCTTCCTCTCTCGTTCTCATCGCAAACCTTCCATCTTGAGATCCTCCAGAATGGCAACAGGATCTACACCCTGAAGAAGACCACCGCTTCCGGTGCCATCACAAAGTCGGCCCACCCAGCCCGCTTCTCACCGGACGACAAGTTCTCTAGGCACAGGGTCACCATCAAGAAGAGGTTCGGAATCCTTCCAACCCAGCTGCCTACCAAGCCCATGTGAATTGGCTCAGAAGAAGGATATCCACATCTCCCTCTCTTCGGCTCCCTCTCCCTGTCTCTCCCTCTCTACTTCTTTCCACCTTCGGTTCCCGTCGAGGACGACATTTTACTCAAGATGACCAAGTCAACCACCTCATCCAAAACCTCTGGCGCACAAGGTACTGACTGGCTTATGGCTGGCCGAAAGAGGTCAGATTCTTTTTTTTTTTTTGGACTGAATCCTCGGGAATGAGAGAGCAAGGGTGCGGCGCGTAGATGGGTGGGGAGGGGAGGGAAGCGGGAAGGAGGGCGACCATCTTGGTCAAGAAAACTCTTTCACGAACGTTTTGAACAAGATCCAGAATGGGAAGTGGGTTCAATGGCTAGCAATACGGGGCTACTGTGGTTGGGCTCCCGCCTCTCAGGGTTTCACCGAATCTCCAGGTCTTGGGGTGACCTCTTGAGCGCCGGACCGGAAACCCACTCGACTCCCCGAGGCGGATCAGTTCCGTCCCAAAGCAGCGAGACCAATTTCTTCAAGGCCAATCAAGATCCAGCGATCGCTGCTCAAACCTCACTGCTCTTTCCACATTTCCTTGTGGTGAACCAATGCTCGATGCAACCCCCCCGGAAGGCCCTGTCAAGGCGATCTTAGGGATCAAACCCTCCGCACCGCCTCCTTTTCTTCGCTAAACCTTCCACAAAAAACTTTCTCCCTCTCGCCTCATTTTCCCTCTCGTTCCCCACCCACCATCATTCCTTACCCTTTGATGCGATCCAGATCCTTTCCTGCATCTTCCATCCCCCGACCACCCCCTTTCATCTCCTGATCTCGTTCTTACAAACCCCCACCAGCACTGTACTTCTAGGCGTCCCTTTCACTCTTTCGATCGAAATTGACATGAAAATGAGAAAAAAGAAATCCAACCGCGACGAAGGCCCCTCCTTTCTTTAAAGGACTTCCTTCTTTCGGACCTTGCCGACTTGTACCACTTGGCAATCAACCCAACTTTTCAGCGCGCCGCCCTTGCATCACTCTCATCCTACGCTTCCTTTTCCACTCCTGCTAAGTTCCTTCGTGCCAGGTGAAATGCGTCTACTGATACATAGAATCTACTGCCATGGGTTTTGGGAAATGGTGAGGGCAAGGGTAAGGAGCAAGGCTGCTAATACTTAAGGAAGGAGGTGAGTCGACAAAGCCATTTCTTCACTTGTTTTCTCCTGAAGCTGGTCCTTTCGGTGGTGAACAGCTTGAATCTGACAAACGTGCCAACTTTGTTTTGGTGTGTTTGTACCTACGGACAGAAACTTGGCTTCGGAATTATGAGGGGGGGGGGGGGGGGAGATATATGCTCGGAACCCCTTTGACTTTCACCACGGGATCTTTTCCCCCTTCCAATCCCTGAAACCGCCGCTGTCTTCCTTGGTGAGCTTGCTGACCACCTCGATGAGGTTCTCGGCAGCCTCTAGAGGTTCGAACTGCCCCTTTGACCTGTCAAGCGGTTTGTCGCTGCCCGGACCGCCCGTAAAGTCCTTGGAGAGTTGCGTGCGGACGGTGCCAGGGTGTAGGGCTATACTGAGAGCTGGGATGTTCCTGAGGTTGAGCTCGTGCGAAAGGGTCCGGATGATCTGGTTGAGCGAGGCTTTCGAGGATCGGTACGAGTACCACCTTTTTTGTTTTACCAAGATTGATGTTCACATTGGGTAAAAGATCAGTAAAGGAACGGTATTCCTCTCCATCTCTCTCCTGTAAACTGTCGATGACAAGCCGCGAATCACTCACCCTCCCTTGCCGTTGTCTTCGATACTCCCCACTCTGGCGCTCAGGCTGGCGAGGACGCTGAGATCCTTGGGAAGGAGTCCATTGGCAGGATCTGCGTCTCGGCTCGCCTCGCTGTCGTTGGTGGCCCTGGTGGCTTTCGGAACCAGGGGGACAAAGTGCTTGAATGCGAGAAGGTGACCGATCGAGTTGATCTGGAACATGTCGAGTACGTTTTGGAATTCCACCTGGCCCAGGTTCTTCTCAGCTTTTAGGATTCCGGAGATGTTCCAGAGGGCTCGGAGAGATCGCTCGCCGAACCGAGACTGGACGGTCTCGGCGGCCTTTTGGATGGTGGCCTCGTTCTTGATGTCGATGTCGAGAACGTGGAGCCTCTGAGGGTCGAGCGACTTGTCGGAAGCAGCATTGGCCAGGATCGCCTCCTTGGCTCTCTTTGCATCTCGGGAGAGCGCCACAACTTGCAAGTTAGTCCTGGAGAGGTACTGTCTGGTGATGTGGAGGCCAATGCCTGCTCCCACGTTTGAGAAGCCGTAGAAAGGTTTTCAGACTCACCATGATCATTCCTCGCCATGATCATTGACACCGAGTGGGATGGGCTGGAAAGGAAATCGAATCAAGGAAAAGACTCACCACTTCCAGAGCCTTGGATGACGGCAACATGAGCAGGCGCCATTTTTCTTGTTGTTCCTCTTTCCCTCACTCTTGTCCGCTTTGGATCTGAGGTTGTCCCCTTTTCCCTCTTGCTTCGCTGGCTAAGGATGGCTGGCCCTCGATTCTCTATCCTGACCAAAACCTCGGAATTCCTAGGTAGTGATTCGCCAGTAACGATCTTGGCAGTAAAATTGAACGAGGGGAGAGGAGAAACCTGTCCGATTCAAGTGGGGGACCGCAAGGGATGGCTGGAGCAGATTCGACCTGTCCCTGACCTTCACTTTCACTTGTTGATCGCGATTCTTTGGTTGAGGGTTGGTTGTGAAGGTGAGAGGAGTGCAGGGGCTTTCGGGGCTCGGTGTGGAATGAGGAGATGTGAGGAAGGGAAGGTGGCAGGGGAAAAGAGGTGAAAGAGTTACGGGGGCTAGCCAGGTGGCAAAGCGTCACAGTTAGTGTGTTGTGTAGTCTTCGCTTTCCCACGGCTGCCTATTCTGCTCCCTTGACCCCCAAATCCAACCAGGCCAAAGAAGCCAAGTCTTGCCACGGTAGGGTTAGCTAGCTGGTCAGCTCCACCCTCATCGACTCTCCACAGTAGGCTCATGGTTCTGTGCGAGACTCTTGATCCTTGGTCCAAACCTCCTGCTGCTCCGCCTCTTGAAACATTTCCTTACCCTACTCTGCATTCGCGTTTGGGGGGGGGGGGGTGGGGGGGGTGGAAGGCTCCACTATGGATAAGCGCAGGAAAGCGTGAGCACACTTCAAAGTCAGAGTGTGGTGGAGGGCTGGGACTAAGGTTGCGTCGGTCCGGATCGAGCGAGGGTAATCGAAATCAAATGCACTAGGGAAAACCACTCAGACGCTGTCCCGTCATGGCAACTTCAAGACTCCGTCACATTTTCTCGTAAGCAGAAGCGAGAAGATGCAGGAAGGAAAGAAAAAAAAGAAAAGGTATGAGGCAATGGGCGATGCACCTGCCGATCACTCCCCGCCGCGATTTCTCTCTTTCCTTCGCTTGCCAGCCTTCTTTACCCTCCTAGTGTTTCCCTTTCTTTGAATCATTACGACTTGCCATTCGTTTGTTGATTTCTTCCACTTGCCCCTTCCCTTCTCTTTTTTGCCCTCTCCTTTCACGAAGAAGCCACCACGCCTCGACTTTCTCCGATATTCCTTTCACTTTTCCTTGTGATCTTCCCCTTGGTGAGGCTCCTACTCCGCGTCCGCCGAGCTCGAAGAGAAACGAAAGGTGAACCCGAGGAAAGCCCATCATGAACTTGTCGTGCTCACCGACACCTTCTACAGTCTCGGTAGCTTCCTCCTCCTACTCCTCTTCTCAGAGTCGGTCGAGATCTCCCTCCCCAACGTCATTCTTCGAACAGTCCCTCTTCTCCCTCTTCTCCCACAACAATCCTGCCCACGGCGACCCTGGAGACAAGTGCACGTTCAAGCACAGAAACCTGCCAGCAAGGCCCAAGGAAGGCGGCTCGAGGACGAGGGCGGGAACCCACGTCACCGAAGGAGATGGGCTGGCCTCTGACAAGAGTGGGAAGGTTGGTTCCGAGAGGGTTGACAACTCGACGGTGAGGTCCAAGACGGAGAGAAAGCTAAGGTATAAGATCCCAAGGAACAGTGGCGCCAACACAAGGCTCTTCGCTCATCACCAGTGGGATGCGGGCCTCTATCTTGCCGAAATGATAGCCGATCAGAGCTCAGGAGGACTGGGCCAGGAATGCGATCGTGGTAGACCTCGTGAAAAGTTTGCTGACGTTCGGGGAAAGTACATCGTCGAGCTCGGCGCTGGGACTGGGTTGCCAGGGCTAGTGGCCAGCGTCATGGGTGCCAGGAAGGTGAGCTAGACCTTTTTTTTTTTTCAAAATTTTTTTGAGAAAGTTTTGGTCGGCCTCCAGAAATCGATCCAAACCTGATGCCAAGCAGCTAAGCAAAAGACTTGTTCCTTCCTCACTTCCCACATTCTGTCCCAACGATCCACATTCGAATGAATGGATGAACGGTTTGGCAAAAATAAAATGAAATAGACCATCCTGACCGATTACCCTGACCCTTTAGTGATTGCCAATCTGAATTCGAATCTGAACCTTGCCCTCTGCCCCCCGAGGTCCTCTTCAGAGTCTGATCAAGATCACCCTGGTGATCCGTACTCGGAAGCGAGGTCCAAGGTCTTGGTGGAAGGTTTGGCTTGGGGCAATCGGTTTGATGAGGAGAGGGTGAAGAGGTGAGTGATGTTCGTCCCGCAAGGATGAAAAAAGTGTATGTTTGTGTTCGGTGGTGGGGATGGAGAGGTGTGGAAGAAATGACAAAAAGAGATCGTAATCGCATCTCTCTTTCACATTCTCTGACAAACTCCTCCTCACGGTTTCTCCCTTTACCCTATCATCAACGTGGATTACCCGCGCCTTGTCTTGATCGGATCCAGTCACCTCGAATTTGGGGTTAAGGATGGTTTCGACTTGGTCCTGGCTGCAGATGTTCTCTGGGTCTCTTCGAGTCACCCTCTCCTGATATCCAGCCTTAGGTCTCTGCTGGGCCGAAGGTCGGATTCCAGGATCCTTCTCGTGGCAGGCTTTCACACTGGAGTTCCGGCCGTCACGAGATTCTTTCGAAGCCTGAGCAGTCCTGCAAGGGATCGAGACTCGAAGGATGGCCAGGTGGAAGGAGAGGAAGGAGGAGCGGGAGAAGTGTCTCAAGATGAAGATGCGAGGGCGGCGAGGGAAGGGAGATGGAATCGCATTCTCCCTGATTGGGAGTCAAAGTTCGGTGGAATCTGGGAGAGAGATGTGGAAGGGAATGAGAGGCCTTGGAGTGGGGGTCGTATACCCAGGAAGGCGGATCTGGATCTTGAGGTGGTAAGTTTAGCGGAAGGATCTTTGAAGGAGGAGGAGGAGGAGATGGGCGACCTCTCCGAAAGGTCCAGGTGGGTCGTCTGCGCCTTCCTCAGATGGGCCGACTTGTAATCGTAATCGACCCATGCCTCATTGAACTCGTCAATCCGAATGGAGAAACTGCAAGCTCCAAGCTACCCTTCAAATCTTGCATGATTATTCCATAACAAGAAAGGGGCCGGGGGTTGTCGGCCAAAATCAAGGGCTCATGATTCAAAGCTCGCTGATTAGGGGATGATCTGATACAAAAGTGGGAAGAATGTACTGCAACGGGGTTTACAATGGATGAGATCGGGCCAAGGCGGAATGAAGGTGGGGGAAAAGGGTGCGTTGAAATGAGAGAAGGAGGAGAAAAGGATGGTTGGGATAATGGAATATCACTGCATACAAAGAGGGAGAAGGGGGAAAGGATCTCATTCCTGCATGGCCTCATCATCCGCTCCGCCAGCAGCTTGTGGGAGGATGACTTGGTCCTCGTCGTTATCCTCGTCATCCTCGTCGTCGATCCCGACAACGCCATCCCCCCGGGCGGGCTCATCGCCGTCGATCCTAACATTCGAGTTGTTCAGCTTCCTGATCCGATCTCCGAACGTTTTCCTGACACCGACATTGGAGAGCGTGTCCCAGATCTGAAGCTTTCCCTTGGAGCCGGCCGCGGCGAGCGTAAGGGGCTCGTCGGGGCAGAAAGTGACGGAGAAGACCTTTCCGACGTCGAGGTCGCGCGAGGTGACCATCGAGACCCCCTTGACCGAGCCATTGTCTGACTCGTCAAGGTTCCACACCTTGATCATCTTGTCACTTCCACCTGTTACGATACATCCTGGGATGTGAGGCGAGATGTCGAGGCTCGTGCAGGCCGAGTCGTGAGCTGCCAGGGTGAAGACGGTCGGCGTTACCGTGGTGGGTGTGTTCTGGGAGACTGACGGCAGGTACCTGGCGTCAAAGGACTGGACGATACCGGTCTCCAAAGAGACGAGGAACTGGTTCTCTCTCCAACCGTTCCACCTCACCGCCTCGACATCGGCTCCAATGTTGGCCACGACGGCAGTTTCCGGTGACCTCGTGTCAAAGACCCTGATCGTCTTGTCGTAGGACCCTGTCAGGAGGACGGCAGGGTTCCCGGTGCCCTGAGACCCGGGGGCGCCAGCTTGCCACGAGACGGACTGGACCTTGTCGGTGTGGCAGTCGAAGGATCGGAAGGCGCGCGAGTCGGATCCAGTGTTGGGTCTCGAAAGGTCCCACAGCTTGACCGTCTTGTCCGCCGAGGCCGAGGCCAAGAGGTTCCTTGCCATCGGGTTCCAAGAGAGCGAGAGGACGGCATCGACGTGGTAGTCCGGGTTAGCGATCCTGGCCTTGGGGACCCTCCTCTTCTTCTTTCCGGACCCAGAGGGGGCGTCCAGGCCCTCGGTCAAGTCCTTCCTCCCCAAGATGGCGTCAGGGTAGAGGCCCTCGACGACGTCCATGCTCCAGATCTCGATCTCTGGGTCCATGGTACCGACAGCGACAAAGCTCCCGAGACGTCCGGCGTTTGACGAAGAGGAGGATCCGTTCTGGTCGGCGTCGAAGGGGGCAGGCGTGTAGTCTAACCACTCCAGGCAGAGGGGGAAGGAAGGTAGCATGAGGTCGTGGTGAACGTAGAGGTTGGAATCCTTGGAAGAGTAGACATAGGCCTCGAGGAGCGACACCTCGTCCTCGGTCTTGGCGGTGAGGATCAGGTTGTCAGTCGGGTAGATCTCCAGCTCCTCCCTCTCATTCTCCTCGTCCTCTCCATCGTCCTTCATGGTGATGTACGGGTCCTCGTCGTTGCTCCTGTAGAACTGGAGCCCCTTCATATTGCTGAACGCCCCCATGGCCGCCCCCACGGGTTTTTCTTCATCGTACTCGTCCAAGTTGTACCTGCTCAAATCGTCGGGGTCCTCTCGCTGCTTGTTTTCTGCCGATCCCATCTCCTGATCCTCTCCCTCCCCGGCTGCGTTTTCGCCCTCCCCCTCGTCCTCGTCTAGGTTGTCGTCTCCGTCCGCCTCGTCGTGCCATTCGCCGTCACCGTCTGGGTCCCTGCCGGCAGCGATCTCGTTCTGAGCCCTTTCGAGTTGGGCCTTGGCCTCTTCCAAGGAGATGTTGGCCATCTTGCTGACCCTCTCCAACTCGGAGTCGTCGACATTGTATCTGCTCGGGTGCTGGGCCGACTTGCCCCTGGCGATCCAAGCGGTTGCCGAGATCATGGTGTTCTGCCGCGCCAAGCTGGGCTGTAGGTTGGGTTGCGGATCAAGATCCGAGGTTGCTTCGTTCTAACCCACTAATGGAAATCAAGCGAGGTCCTGTGAGGCTAAGCTGGCAAGGGCAGAAGTTGTCCAAGTTGTTAGGGAGCGCAGGCAAGGTAGGCAATGGATCA
Source organism: Violaceomyces palustris (assembly GCA_003144235.1). Taxonomy (NCBI): domain Eukaryota; kingdom Fungi; phylum Basidiomycota; class Ustilaginomycetes; order Violaceomycetales; family Violaceomycetaceae; genus Violaceomyces; species Violaceomyces palustris. The sequence goes on along the minus strand of KZ819731.1, from coordinate 23,859 downwards.
AGGGTGGGAGGGAATGCTTTGGCTATGGCTAAGCAAGCTGTAGACAGTCACTCTCCTTGCTCGCCGCTATGTCCTCGGAAACCCTTGCCTAGAAGAAAGGGAGGCTGGGACAGGCTAACTAAGCAGAGGCGGAGCAGCGAGGATTCTTCCATTTTTCACCCTTGCTTTCCTTCCACTCTAGTTTTTTTTTTCTTTTTTTTTTTTTCCTCTCTCCAAAAAAAAGAATATGTCACGCTGAAGTAAAAAGTAAAATTTTCTTCTTCCTCCAACCTGAGGTGGAGTTAGGGGTGATCGGAAATCGGAAATGAATTAACAACAAAGGAACAAAGATGAATTCTTTTTCGTTTTTCTCTTAATATCTTAAGCCCACTCACGCTCACGTTCAACCAAAAAAAAAGGGTCTTTCAACATTTTCTTCTTCCCCTTTTTTTTCTTTTTTTTTTCTTTTCTTTTCTTCGCCTTTAAAAATTCTATGCATCTCTATCCTCCTGCTAAATCTTACTTTTCCCTCTCTCTTTTCACTTTTTCTTCCCGCTCCTGTTCCATCTGAATTGGTGCCAAAGATTTCGCCTTTCCCTTTCTCCTTTGCCTTGGGGTTTTCTTCTTCTACCCTTGAAGTCTCCACCCTGTCAGGCTCTAGTAGACTCTCTCTTTCACCTTCACTAAGCCTCTCCTCCATTCAAGCCCCAAACCTTTCCTCTCTTACCTCTTTGGCCTTCCTCACAAACAAAGAGGTGACAATGATCCGAACCACCAAGCCCAAGAACGCACGCTCTAAGAGGGCCTTAGAGAAGAAGGAGGCTAAGGAGGTGGAGAACACCAAGACTGCCATCTTCGTCAGGGGCCCTCGCACGTCAGAAAAGGTCAATGTCGCCCTCACCGAGCTCAACGCCCTCAAAAAGCCGCACTCAATCCCCTTCAGCAAGAAGAATGACGTCCTCCCATTCGAGGATACTTCGAGTCTTGAGTTTTGGTCCAGCAAGAACGACGCAAGCCTCTTTGTCGTCGGGAACACTCAGAAGAAGAGGCCGGACAACCTTACCTGGGTCAGGATGTTTGACGGTCAGGTCCTCGACATGATCGAGACCGGTATAAATGCTGCTAAGAGCATGAAGGAGTTCAAGGTGAGTGCTTCGCCAGGCTGATCATGTGACCCAAACCTCTTAGCCATAACGAATCTGTCCAGCATCCCGACTGACCGGCCTATGATCTTTTCCCCCCCTCTCTTCCGTCTCCCCTTACTTCCCCCAGGGATCCAAACCGGGACTCGGTCTTAGACCACTCTTCCACTTCTCCGGTCCTCAGTTCGCCCAGGCCGACCCATCCACCTTGACGGGCTTGGAGGGGACCGTGGGATCCGAAGCTGACCCATCCGGAGCCTACCAGCACCTCAAGTACCTCCTGCTTGACTTCTACAAGGGCGAGGAGTTGACGTCGAACCAGATCGCTCTCAGCGGCCTCCAACACGTCATCTGTGTCACTGCCGCGCCGTCAAAGGAGGAGGAGGAGGGCAAGGAAAAGTCGGCGAATGGAAGCGTCGGTGGTGGTAACGACCTTGCCGCCCTCTACGAGCAGGCCGGTCTGAAGGTGGGAGGCTCGAAGCAGTTCGTCAACTCTCCACCGAGTGTGGTCCACTTCAGGGTCTACACGATCAAGCTCCTCGCTTCGGGCTCGAGGCAACCCAGGGTCGAGTTGGAGGAGTGCGGCCCTAGCTTTGACTTTGTCCTCAGGAGGAGGAGGCCGGCGAACGAAGACATGATGAACCAGGCGCTCAAGAAGCCCAAGTCGGCCCTGGAGAAGAACAAGCAGGGCAAAGGCAAGCTCAAGAACATCGAGACCGACGACATGGGAGACATGGTCGGAAGAATCCACGTCGACAAACAGGATCTGGGAGCCCTACAGACCAGAAAGATGAAGGGTCTCAAGAAGGGCAAGGGTGAAGACGAGATGGAGGAGGACGATGAGGAGGATGATGAGGACGAAGATCGGGAGGAAGGGGATGAGGAGGATGAGAGCGAGATCGAGTACGGCCAGGAGGACGATAGCGACGGCGAGTTGGACATGGAGGACATGACCATGCAGGACGAGGACGAGGACCAAGAGGAGGAGGAGGTCAAGCCAAAGGCCAAGGTTGCCAAGTCGAACGGAAAGTCCAACAAGAAACAAAGGAGATAGAGTTGGAACCAAAACCAGCCCCTTCCCTTCCTGTTGTTTTGGCATCATCTCTTCTTCCGTTCCAAGGCGTCCACTCTGATCATTCGGAGATCCTCGGAAATTTCACGCTCATGGCCAGAAAATCCACTTTCCTCTAAAAAAAGAAAAGGTTCGCCTCTTGACCTTCCCCATTCCTCGCCTTTACTTGACAACCCCTCCTTTCTCCTTTTGGGGAGCCGGGAGCGGGAGGGGTGGGCTGTTACGCTCACGTTCCACTCGGGGCAGCCGTTTTATTTGTGGATCCATCCGAGCTGATTGAAAAGAAGAGTTTTCCTTTGGCATTCAATCGGCACTTGGTGCTCTCTCACCCTTTCCAACCAAAACCCTACCCTCCCCGAATTGCTTGCCCCTTTCTTCGAGCTCTTCGACCCCTTCTTGTTCTGCTAAAACTCTGAAACTCTGAGTACATAGCACATCTTCCTCACCGTCTGTATGAACGAACAATTCACGAACGTCAAAGAAAGTGCGCGCACACATTCGCATACATCCTCTCTCTCTCCCTCTCTGACACTTTCGCACACGTACACAAGCGCAATGTCATCATGCAAAAAAAAAAACCATCGGTGTTCGTCACAGAAACAATGAAGGCAAGAAACATTCCATCTCCTGGCCAGAAGACCGTGTGCCCCCCCTATCATTCACTTGATCTCTTCTTCCCTCAAGACCTTTGGATAGGGAGTCAACCGGAGAAGTGTTTCTTGAGACCGCTCCAGGCCTTCCAGTAGTCCTGCTGCAGCTTACCGCTCTCCTCTATCGCCCACTTTGTGGTGGCCAACTGGTAGGCCGACTCGAACATGAAGCTCATGCTCCCCTCGCCCACCTTGGCTGGCTTGAGCTGGGCGTTAGAAGCCTTCTCGAAAGTTTCGGCGTCCGGGCCGTGGGCAGAGTTCATGTTGTGAAGCGATGCTCCGCCGGGAAGGAAACCCTCGGCCTTGGCATCGTAGACCCCGCAGATGTTGCCCATGAACTCGGACATGCAGTTCCGGTGGAAGTAAGGAGGTCGGAACGTGTCCTCTGCCACGAGCCATCTTGGAGGGAAAATAACAAAGTCGCAGACGGCCGTTCCCGGCGAATCGGTCGGGCAGGTGAGGACCGTGAAAATGGAGGGGTCAGGGTGGTCATATGAGATGCTGCCTATCGTGTTGAACTTGAGAAGGTCGTACCGGTAAGGGACGTAGTTGCCAGAGAAGGCCACGACGTCGAAGGGGGAGTGATCCTGCTGGAATGTGTAGAAGGATCCCATGAACTTGTTGATCACGGTCCAGTCTTCGTTCGTGTCCTCGAACGCGGCGACCGGGTACTCAAAGTCCTTCGGGTTGGCCAGACCGTTGGCTCCGATCGGGCCCAGGTCAGGCAGCTCAAAGTGACCTTTGAACGTTTCACAGATGAAGCCCCTGGCTGGTCTCGTAGCGTCAGCTGGCTCTGCCAAGTCGACCTTGAACTTGAGACCCCTCTGGACCACGGCGATGTGAAGTGGAGGGACGTGCAGCCTGCCAAACTCGGTCTTGATGATGAGAGCAACCTGCTGTGGTACTGCGAGTTGAAAGTGAAGTGAGGTCATCAGGATGGATAGATCCAATTTCGGTCGCTGAACCTCCCGCGCTCGATCTGATCTTGCGCTCGTGTGCAGGGGGGAAGAAGGGAAAGACTTACCAATCAGCATATCACCATCCGAGTTGTAGAAAGCCCTCTTCTCCATTGATTTTGTCGCGCAGTAAATGTGAATCGCAAGCCCATTCTTTGTCTGACTATCACCCGCTCCTGCCAATGTGGTGAGGCCGTCGACAAAGTCAACATCTCCCGCATCGGAAACGTTCAAGGGGTCCCATCGAAGCTGCTGAGGTGTTGGGACGATGTTTGGTGAGAAGGGGTGGAACGAGGAAATCACCCTCTTGGCGGATTCGTATGGCTTGAAGGGTTGATGGTTGACAGAGGGCCTGATCCGGTAGAGCCAAGATCTCTGGTTCTTGCTTCTCGGTGCGGTGAAAGCTACAATTGCAGTGATCGCATGGTCAGAGGAGGGTATGAAATCACCGGAGCGGATTTCCTTTGTTTTGTGAGCTGTCTGAATAGACTCATTTGACTTCTCCCCAACAAGCGAATGAAAGAAACCCCGAATGAACCCATCAAAGCCCTTCCTCTTCCTCTGTCGGCGTCTATCCTCACCTGTACCACTGATCTGTTCAGCATATAGTCCCCTGGCCACCTTTTGAGGAGCGTTTCCCCTACTTGGTAGCGTTTGAGGGATGGCCTCTGATTCGAAGTGGTTGCCGAAACCGTCTGGAAGGGTGTAAACGGGTGCGTTCGAGGCAAGGTGAAAGGAAGGTGATCGGTAAGAAAGCTGTGCCAGTGAGCCGCACGAAGGCTAGATGGAGGATGCTCACTATTGTATTTGAAATCCGACATCTTACAAGCCAAGGAAAGGAGTTGATTATATAGGGAAAGAGGTAGAAGGGGGAGTGGAGGATAAGAGTTGAGGTTTGGGTGGGGGAGGGAGTTGGCAAAGAGTAAAAGGGAGGGGGGGGGGGTTAGGGGAGACAATCAGAATATCCACGTCGGGAATAGAGTGCTTATGTACCTTTCTCTGCTGTGAAAAAGTGTCTATTCACTTGTGCTTCACCGCGTACTAAGACTCCATGAGACGGGGCGAGGAGAGGAGAGAGGGCCACCATCGATCGCTGGCTCAGGGAGACAACCAGAGCCGACAGCCCGAGTCGAGGTTGGCTCCACTCATGTTTAACAGAGGAAGAATGATAGTGAATACTGAGCGTTTCCCTCTGAATTTAGCTGGTGTCACAGATCACCACCATCACCATTCCACCCTACTGTATGTTTTGTGCGTCCCAGAAACGATGATTCAAAGCCAGCGGTGGTTGGTATTTAGGTTCGCCCCTGCCTCGCAAGATTATTGACTATTCAGGCGCTGGGAGCATGATTGATCACTATCCCGTGACGATGCATGGCAGGATTAGTGGAAAGGACCACCCTTTTCTCTCGGCTGGTGATTAACCCCGGCAACACAAGCTCGACGGCCAAACCTCACTCGGTAGCGGGATCGCCGAGACCATCTTGTGCGTTTCCTTAAAAATGCTTCGGAAGCAGTCCCTGATTGCTTGAAATGGATTACTCGTGGGGTAAAAATGAAGCGATGAACAATCGCAGACCGGGTGGTCGGCACCCAAGGGATTCTGGAGAACCAAGGCGGCTATCAACGGATCGTGCTTTTGCGGTTACTCCACATCCTTCACATCCGTAACCGAACACGTATTCGAAATGGGTTGCAAGCATGCTGAGATTAGTATTTACTCCAAAGTTAGCCTTGCCCCCATCCCCCTCCTACACCTCTGGATCCCGCCGCCAAAGGATATGGTAGTGACTTTCAAGGCGAGAGAAAGTCTGAAAATTGCCTTCCAAATGAGGCATTTCGATGCTAAGAAGAGGAGGTGGGTCTAGAGACGCTCCTCTACTTCTTGGGGCCCCGGGTAAAGCAGAGAGGGAAGAGAGAGTGAGAAAGCCACTGTGGCAGGCAGGTGGGAGAGTGAGGGGTGAGAATTCTAATTTTCGGAAGGAAACTTCAGCGCACTGACCCTGGATCTATCTTGGCGCAATCACGTCCCCACCTTTTTTGCCCGACTCTCTCCTTGAACAACCCGAGATCCCGCTGAGTTTGTGTTTCTGTGCAGAGGCTGTTGTCATGGCCGGAAGCCTGATTTTGGCTGAAGCAACACGAAAGAGGTGGGGGAGCGAGCTTGAAGGGAAAAAGATCGAAGGGAGGTTGGCAAGGAAGTGTCGAAGGAAAGACGAAAAAGAGGCTAAACCAATCAGCCAAGGAAACGGCTGAACCTGATCACGCTTAGGAGAACCACTACTTCCTGCACTACTCCCTTTCCCTCTGGTCTACGATTAGGCCCTGGCTTACCTTGCCTTTCTCCCCCTCCTTCCCACCACTTGCCTCCACCTCTTCCTTCTCTTCCTGAAGCTTTGAGCTTCTCGGGGTGGATCCTGTCCAGGAGTCGTGGGTGAGGGAATTCGAAAAGGCCTCGAAGGTATTGGTGCTATCTCTCTCCTTTCCAGCCTGATGGCGGAGGCAATTTCGAGATCGGCCCGATCCCGACATTGTGAGAAGTAAAGACATCCATTCCAACCTAAACAAATACAAGAAACACAACCAAATAAAGATCTCGCTGTCAAAGAAGATTCTGTGTCTTTTGTAACATGTTGAGCACTGAGATATACAGGCGGACAAGCATGCTGGTCTCCGTGATCAAACGAAAGCGAAAACTCGTTCGGATGGAAAGAAAGAGGAAGAAAGGAATGGTTCAAGGAAGGTCGACAGAGGAGGAGAAGGAGAAGGGAAGGGGTGGGGTGGGGAAGAGGAGAAGAAAGCAATGAGAAGGGCTGGACAAAACAAACATCTCATTCCAATTTGATGCGTTTGCCGTGCGAAGTGGAGTTTTGAGGATCTCATCAATTCCCAAGATCCGTTCGCCCTTGGTCGATATTCTAGAATCTTTTCTTCGTTGTGCTTAGGTATTCTTCATTTCGGTTGGCCTACCCAAGGTCCCCCCTCCCCTCGTCTTGAGTGGCAGGCTCAGACTCAAGAGTGATGATTGAGTTCAACCCTTACTTCACTAAGATCTCCAAAGATGATCAGAGTGGGCGTTCTGCCAGTTTGTTTCTGCCTTTCTCCTTTTAATACCAGAGCGAGCGCATGGAAGGTGCAGCATCTCCTTTGGCATGGAAGTGGAGTCGAATGTTGGCGAACTGGCGAGCAGTCAGAAGAAGCCTTGATTGCCAGGGATGCGGGGTGCGGGTGCGGTGGCAGGCTGTTCATCGGGCTGATCAAGTTGAGTTGGCCTGAAGCTACCGTTCCGATCACTTCGGAATCGGCCCCTGTTGAGAATCAGGCATGTCGCGTCGTGTTCTCGTCTCCCTCAAGCCATCACGCACGCTTCTTGAATCCACTTTTTTTTTTCTTTTCTTTAGAAAGTCACATCTTCTCTTCTGCCTTTTTTCATGCAGAGGAAGGAAGGAAACCTCACTATCACCTCCCCAAACATCGTTGAGCTGAGGATCGTTCTGTCGAGGTGATCGTCATCCGACACCAGAGGATCTCTAATCATACCCATCCGCCTTCCGACCTGCCATCAAGCTTTTCACCATCCTTTCCAGAAGCTTTTCTTCATCCCAATCATCGGGAAGACTCAATTTCATCAGCAGCCGCCCCTCAAAGCACCCCCCCCCCCTTTCCCTCCGAATCTACCCGCACCCCATCACCGTGCTCCATTGTCAGGTTGTCGATCATCCAAACTAGGACGTATCCAAAGACAGAGCGAAGAGGAAAGGAGAGAGATAAAGGGAAGGGAGAGAGAGGGCGACACAAGGGAACGAAAGAGAACAGATCGATGGAATCATAACCCCATCCCGAGCGATTTTCAATATCTGAGCCCATTTAAAGATGTCAGACTGGCAGCGCATGCAGCAGCAGCAGCAGCATCAAATCCAACATGCAGGTGCTCTCCCAAAGCCTCAGCCGCAGACACCTCAAAACTTCCAGCAGCAGCAGAGGCTAGTTTCGCAATCGCATCCTCAACCTCAGCCTCAACCACAATATAACCAACCGGGTCAGTTCACGCCCATCCCTTCCCATCTGTTGCGCCAATCATCCTCGACATCACCGCTTCCGAGCTCTAGCGTTTCTACCCCCAACTACCAACACTTGAACCGTTCCCTTCCGCCCCAAGCCCCATTCATGGTCGTCCCAGGTTCTTACCAGCAACTGCCCCCGAGCCAACTGCAACATTTCCAGCAGGGTCCCTTCACTCCACAGGGAAACTCGATGCAAAGACCCATTCATTCCATGCCCCAGCCCTCCAGATTCCAACAGCATCCTGTCCAGCACCCTGCGAGTCTCCCAAGAAACGCTTCTTCCTCCTCCTCAGCTGCAAATTCCGTGCCAGGCGGGGCCAGCTACCCAGCATTTGTGAATCCCACAGCGGCCAAGGGCCTCCCTCCCTCTCAGATGGTACCTGTACCAAAAAGGCTCAAAAAGATTGGCGACGGTGTGGAAAGTAAGTGACCTTTCTGGTTTCTCGTTGCTAACCTCGCTTAGACTGACTCTCTGTTCTGGGGGGTCTTCCCACTTCCGGTGCTTGTCCTTTCCCTTCGAAGTCCATTATCTTCAACCAGGGCCATCAAATCGGCTCTTCCTCTCTCTGAAATCTGGACTGCCTTCTCAGATAGACTGGGCTCTGAATCGCCTTGCGACCTACTCTTTCCAGTATAAGGATCAGCCGACACTTGAATCCATCCCCGGTCTGGCCGATGCCCTCTTTTCCTTTCCGAGGAGGCTGGTATCGGCCGTCAGTGGTCAACCGTCTCACACATGGGAAGGTCCGAATTTCGAGCACGAGGGGTTCTCGTCTTTCGACGTCGGAATCGGAGCCCCGGGCGAAGGTGGTAACCAAGGCGCCGGGACCTGGCATGCAAGAGTGCAGCATGTCGAGCATCAAGCTTGGGTCCAACCAAGAACTCGGAGGTTTCTCGTCATGCCTCCGTCGATCGACGTTAAGGTTTCACGCCTAGGTGCACTAGGAGTTGGAAGAGATGGTGCTGAAGAGGAGAGAAGGGAGTTCAGCTTTGATCCCTCTCACAACCCGTCTCACAACGCCCTGATGAGACGCGCTCTGGAAGCTTCCCTCATCCTTCGCAACGCCACGCTCCACATGCCCAATGCAAAACATATCATGGGACTCAAGTACCTCCACAGCCTTGTGAGGGATGTGCTCTCGTTGCCAACTGCAGTGCTCTGTAGGGAACAGATCTCACCGGTCAAGGGAGATGCATCAGAGGAGAGGGAAGAGTGGCTGGAGCTGGAAGGAATAAGTGAGCTTCGATTGCACTTCCTGGACATACTCGAAGGAATCGCTCCAAAGCTCCACCTTAGCCAGAGGGCGGATTTCTCCATCATCCCTGGAGGCTCTACATTCCAACAAAAGAGCGCGGAACCTAGCCTTGCCTCCAGTGCGGTCGAGGCTCGGGGGGATTCGGCCAAGTCTGGGCCTCCTTTGCGTCCACAGGATGAAATCTTCCTACAGCTCTTAAACTTCGCTCACCACTCGTCAGACCGGGCGCTCCTGCTAGGCAGCTTGAGGTGCTTGAGTGCCATGGCGGCCTCAGATAAGAACGAGGTCGCTTTCGTCGAGGTTGACCACCCTGATGGTTCGCAGAGCCCCGGCCTTCTAGCCAGGTGTGTCGAACTTCTCCCTCTGACTATGGACCAGGAGCTGCTCGAGGCTACAACAGACCTGCTCTACCAGCTGGTCTGCCTTGGCAGCAATGGCCTCAGGCTGGCGCTTTACAAGACGACCACTTCTCCCAGCGTTGCGAAATCCGACGTCGAGGCTTCAAAAATATCCCTATCGTCGCGCGCAGCCGCTCAAACCGACGCTGTCATAAAGCTCCTCGTGCGAAATTTGGCCATAGGCAAGGTGGTTTGGGAAAGGGATCACAAAATCCACCCGAACCGCGAATGGTCGTACGCGGTTCCGGGAAAATCCAAAGAGGAGAGGGAAGCCAAGTTCAAAAGGACCCACGAAACGCCAGCAGAAAAGGCTAGAAGGAAACGACTCACCGTGGCGGAGAAGGAAAGAATCGCTTTCATGCCAGAGCCCCATAGGGGCCTTGAATGGTGAGTTCGGGGGGAGCGGGGGTCATGGGTCATCTCTTCTGCCATAACACTTCAAAATGAAAATCGCCCTCGGGAGCTGACAATGACATCGACCTTGCCTTTGGATCTTACTTCGCGAACGTCCACGGCTTACCTTTCATAATTTCAAGGATGAACACCGTCTTTGCTCGCAACCCTCAGAAAGAAGTCACTCAGATGGAGTTCTGGTCAGCATACAAGGACGAATTCTCCTATCTGATAAACAAGGGAGGCGCTAATCTTCAACCGGCCGCAGACCTGATCCGAAACGTGCAGAAGGTTTTCGCAGGCGCCACTGCGATGGTCATTCCAGCTGTTGGGGACGAGGTACCGGCCAGATTCATCATCAGGGGGATCGAAGTCAGGGAGAGAGATCTTAGAGAGCCCAACAAGTGCGAATGGCAAGGTTGCCCTTCACCTATGGCCAAGACTTACGACGTCGTCAAGAAGCATGTCGAAACCCACACAAAGTTCTCAAAGGACGGAAGGTGCTGTTGGCTGAATTGTGACTACACAGCGACGGTCAAGCCGGGCGAATCGACCAGCCTGAGGAATGAGATTCTCAAAGCTCATGTCATGACGCATCTGATAACGCCAGCAAGATCAGAGCCGGCCGAGGTCAAGGCGGGAAGCAAGAGGAAGAAGATTGTCGTCAACGAAGATTTGAAGATCGTCCAAGGTGCTGATCACACTGGTCAGCCCGTCAAGTTGGAGAAGGAGACGCTTCCTAACGGAGCGAGACTCATCCGCGGCAAAAGGGGCAAGGAGACGGGCTCCAACTCTGCCACAGTGTTGGAAGAGCTTGCGAGACCGAGCAAGCCCATCCTCAAAGTTTTGGAGGATGAGACGCCGCAACCGGGAGCCAAGGACGAAAATGAAAAGTTGCTGAGATCGGGTCCTCCTTCCCTTGGCACGGTGGAAAACCCGGGGGTGATCACTTTCGAAGTGGTCAGGACTCCCTCGGCCGGCAACGAGGAGCCTCCCGCGCCTCAGGGTGTAGCCTTTGTCAGTCTTCTCACCCTGAGATTGCTGGCCAGGACGGCCGCCTCTACTTTGGACAAGGCCGGCAGGAGGTCGAAGGAAGGCAACTCTTCTTCCAAAGGAAAGGGCGAGAATGGCGCACTGATTGAAGCCGGAGAGGAGCGGTTTGGGTTACCGATGCCCAGCAACCATCTCGAGATGGTCATCCAACAAGACTCCGAAGGAGTCAGCGGCGGCGCTCGGAACTTGGCTCAGAAAAACGGTGGTACAGGATTGGGCGTCGGGGCCGGGATCGGACCCTCGGAAGATTGGGCGGTAGAATGCTCGGAGAGGATCATGGACTCCATGGTCGGCATAGAAGATGAGCTGGTGGACAACTCGATCAAAAACGACATCCTCTGCAGGTACATCAACGACACTCTCATCGAGCTGAGACCCCTGATGAAGATCGCGGGCACGGACAGCGATGAGAAGTGGATCAAGATGCATAACTACCTTGTTGGAGCCAGAGCGGCCCGCACAGGTGCGACCTCAAGGGAGGTGGAGGATGAGAATCTAGATCCCTTGCTGAGGCAAGGGGCGGAGAACATGGAGGTGGATGCGTGAACGGGGTACCGTCTAGTCCCCTCCATGCCTTCGCCCTGTTGTAATCAACGCACTTCGCACAGTTGAACATTAATCATTCGCAGTCCACAAGCTTGCCATGCGAAAGTGGCGATTTGCCTCCCCGCCCTCTTCCGCTCTTCTCGATCTCTCTCACACTGCCCTTCTGTCATCCATTCCATACTGTTCCAGGGATCGTTCAACTTGGTCTCGGCTAATCATTTCTTCTCCCTCTTCCTCGCTAGACAGAGCTCACTCATGCCATCTCGCGAAAGAGAATCGCTCAACAAGTCAAGCACAATCGATCCTCCGTCCCCCTCCACCTCCTTGTATTTGCTTTGTTTTACTTTTATTTCTTTGTCATTCCTTCTTCTGAATCTTCCGCACTTGAAGAGGGTATGCTCAGGTTTTCTAAGATCGACTCGAGAGATGAGGAAGAGTACAGTAGTCCCATCTCGGGGGAGCTGGAGGGGTGAAGGTTTTAGTGCTCGCTCAGACTTTCGAAGAGAGAAGCTCGCTGACCTTTCTCTCCACGTCGGATGAGCTGAGACCGTCCAACTCCACTTGCTTCTCGACTCCCCGTTCTGTCGTCGTGAGGTGTGTAAGATGGAAATTGTGAACAAAGTCAGCCTCGAAACATCTCAAAAAGTTAATTTGATTTGAGAGGGCTAGCCGCAACATCCAGCAATCCATACTCAAGGTGGGCGAGAGGAGGAGCAAGATAAAGATCCTTGTGCATCTTCAACATTGAGATGAAAAAAAAAATGAAAGGAAATGTGGGGTCCAAGCGGATTTTCACCACGGGGACCGCTCCCTATTCACCAATTCTCTTTTCCTCCCACCGGCTCCATCCAAGAATGCATCTGCTACTGCCACTGAAACATTCCACTCACCGAATCTGGCGAAAATTCTTGCGGGGGTGCCTCTGGATTCTCTGACGAGGAAAGGAAGATCTGGGTTGGATTGCTTGATCGACTTGTAGTTGGTCTCAAGGAACTTTCTGATCGCGGTCAAGTTGGAGCCGGGGTTGAAAGAGGTAGGGGGTTGAATGGTGATGCGGATTATTCCCATATTCCAGGTTGAAGGAAAAAGGATGCGGGATGGGGGGGGCTACGAGTGAGTGTTCGGAAGCTCGAGGGGTGGAAGCTCATCTCCTCGTCATCCTGTGGCCATTCCTACTCCCTCCCCTCCTTCATCGTTTCAAAGACCCGCACGATGGATTCAGGAGGGCTCGGATCCCTCCCGTGCGGCGAGATGTAGAGAGTGAAACCGCGGACTTACCTGGCGCCAGAGCTAGCCTGACCGGCTTGGCAAAGGTGAAGCCTGACCTCCTTGAGGGCCTTTGGGAGAGCGCGTGTGAGAGAAGTGGATGCCATTTCTGCGGGCTGTGATGGCCTTCGAATTCGTGGTGTTCGATGAGTTGATTGAGGTGCGATACCTGATTGCGAGTGGCTGCCGAGATGTGAAGCCGGATGGAAGGGAGGAAGTGATTGGAGTTGGGGTTCTTGGGGGAAAAGAACTCTTCCAGGTGGGGTGATTGCCGGTTGGGTTGGTCCAGTAGATGAGTTCGGAGTGCACAGAAGACTTGTGATCGAAGATATCGTTCTTCAGATCGGGAGTCGTTTTGCCCGATGTGAGGTCGAATTCGCGTCTTCTTTCAACGCCTCTCAACTTGAGAGGTGTTGTTCCACCCAACCATTCCCCAGCTCTCTTCACCAGCGTGACACCCATCAGCCGGATAAGTCACACACTTGGCAACCAGAAAGAGGGAGCCGTATATCAATGATGGAAAGATATCAAGATTCCGCATCCATGCGGACCTGATACCCAAACCAAGGGGAGAGTCGAGAAGATCGGGATGGAGAAAAGTATTGGATGGTCTCAGACGTTGGCTTGCCATTCGCTCTCGAGGTGACTGTTAGCCCACGCTCTTGAGCTCGACCCTCTGGCAGAGTATTTCATGTTTCCCCCCACCTGGTGCTCCTGCACACATTGTGATCAAGTTCGTTGAAACGGACTGGAGGGGAACAATCAATCAAGATCATTCATGGTCTGGGGACTACTTTTTCTTCCTGCATTCTGATCAGGTTGTTTCACTTTTACATCGTTCGACTTGCATACACCCGCAATCTGGCAAGCTCGAATGCATCTTCGCACTTTTCTTTACTTTTTCATTATTTTGTTCTCAGAAATTATGTCGCCTCTTCACTTCTTCAGCTTTTCTCCAGGTGGGGATGGCATTACAGCTCCGGGTGGCGGGGGGTTCCTCTTCCTAAAATCGTCATTGACCTGTTCCATCGTCATCCACTCTACGCCCTCGTGGGTGTTGACCCAATCGATAAACCTCTCGTGCATCATGAGGACCTGGGGCCTGCCGGAGACGTCCGGGTGAACAGTAATTGGGAAGACGAAATCCTCCTCCTCCCTGTAGAGGTACTCGAACATGTCCTTCCAAATCTGCTCAATGTCCCTCGGATTGACAAAGCCATGGGAATTTGGCGCGTTCTTGATGAACATCATAGGTGGAAGGTCATCCACGTACCAATTTCCCGGGATTTCGACCAGACCCGTCACTTTGCCCTTGACGAGCGGTTTCATCCACGTTTCAGCCTTCTTGGTGTAGTCGATCTTCGTCCACGTATCCCCAGTCCTGAGGTAGTAGACCTGCGAGTCGTGATGCATCGCAGAGTGGTCGTACTCGATGCCGTACTCCATCAAGAGCTCAGCTCCTTGGCCCGAGACTTCCCACCAAGGAGCGACAGAGCCGCGAGGGGGCTTGCCGACAAATTCCGTCAGTTGCCTGAACGTCTTGTCGAGCACGTCCCTCTGCTGCTCGGGGCTCATGTCCGAAGGGTTCTCGTGAGAGTAGCCATGGAGCCCAATCTCGTGACCTTCCTCCACGATCTGCCTACATTCTTCAGGGAAAGTATCGAGTGTATGGCCTGGGATGAACCAGGTCGCCTTGATGTTCTTCTGCCGAAAGAGCTTTAGCATCCTGGGCACACCGACCTCGGAAGCAAAGATGCCTCTGCTAATGTCGCTGACCGAGTCTTCACCTCCGTAGGACCCTAACCATCCGGCCACCGAGTCGATATCGACTCCGTAGCAGCAGATTACTCTTTTCTTTCCCATCGTCTAAATCCACGGCAAAAGGCTCTATCCTGAACCTGTTCCACTTCTATGGCTAGTTCCAAAATTTTAGCGAGTGGTTTCGTGATTCAGGGAGGCGAGGGCAGAAGCTTTCTTTCCCTTGGAGCCGGAGTGGGATGGTATGGTATGCGAACTGGGTTTGAGGGAAGTGGCGAATGGTGAGGGGGCAAATGCTGAGCTAGCGGCGTCTTTATATGGGTTTGCTGCGAACCTAAGAACAATCCCCGAGAATCTGCAGAAGGGTTGGGGACCGATAGGCGTGTCATGTGCCATCGCCATGGGGTTGCATAAGTAGACGAGAAGCTCATTTGATAAGGATCCGCTTTCCAGGAATCCGATCGAGCACCATTTCAACCTTATCCGAGTGACTGTTGGCGCAGATAAGGCTCGGGTTGACTAGGTAGTTCATGCTTGCAGGGAAAGTGGAGGAGGAGGCTTGGAGGAACTTGAGATACCGAGCGTGATGGTGAGGGGAGGTGGAAACCGTTCAAATTACCGTAAAGTGTCTGCTGACATAATCATCTGTAATCACCAACGCGCTCCCGAGATTTTTTTTTTTTTCCTGTGTCCTTGCACCTTGTTTGTACACATTGGAGATTCTGTACA
The DNA here is from genome assembly GCA_003144235.1 of Violaceomyces palustris. Lineage (NCBI taxonomy): Eukaryota > Fungi > Basidiomycota > Ustilaginomycetes > Violaceomycetales > Violaceomycetaceae > Violaceomyces > Violaceomyces palustris. The sequence goes on along the minus strand of KZ819731.1, from coordinate 8,597 downwards.
CCGATTCAGGCGTCCAACCAGGGACCCTTCACGTGTCGTTCTCCGCCTCAGCTCCTCTTTTTAGCCGAGTTGGAAAATGAAATGCATTAAAGATTCACCTTCTCAGGATCTTTCTTGCGTGGGTGCCCCATTTTCATGGGTTCAAGTGCGCCTCTCACTCGCAGCGGTGGGTCCTTCCTTATTCCTCACCCACAGCCACAGTCCACAGTCACGGTCACAGAATGAGCGAACTCCTAACGGAACCTCTTCATCCATGATTTTGATTGTCATGATTCTCATCAGCCATTCGCCGCTTGAATTTCGTGCCATGTGATACAGTCCCTCGTCGATGTTCTCTTCGCTGATCTCCTCGACTTTTGCCTCTCCCCTCAATCATTCCCATGTTCCTTCAAATCGCGCCTCAGGTGCCAGTAGTCTTTTGCTTCCAACTGATTTTCTTCCCCGTCGTCTAAGGAACGCTCTCGTTGTGCGTTCACGTGCGATGGTGCCAGAATTTAGCTTGTTGTCTCTCCCTGCGTTTGAACTTGCGAGACGGGGATCCATCATCCACAGCTCGCAAAATCAAGGCAGAGAAACAATCCGAAGCAGGAAAACAAAAAAAAAAAAAAACGCTCAAGCAAAGCAACAGACACAGTCGCAGAGTCGAGACAACGAAGATGAGTGCGTGGTTGAGGGACTCGAGGTCCTTGTGAGGCTGGGCGGCGCGTGCAAGCGCCATGGTTACCATGTGCGATCCGAAGCGAGGCGCGGGGTATCTGTGATCTCTCTCGTTCCAAGACCTTGACCTCACAACTGTTCCAACGGGACCGACCTTGTGGTTTCGAGGCTGGACCCAGACATGAACAAGGAATACATATTCAAGAAATTTCAATATAAACAAACGTCAACATAGCTTTCACGAATCCAACGGCGTAAAGTAAGGATGGGCTTCCACCAGAACTGATACTCTGACTAATAATGAATCTTTGAAGATTTAATTTTTATATATGTTGTTTTGTTCTCATCCTTTTGAATATCGAAGACTTTGTATTCAAGTCCATGGCCAGAGTCCAGACCTCCAAGGCACCTACCTTGTGTTCCTTTCCCCAAACCTTTTTTCCTTTTTGGAAAACATTGGAATTGTATAATTTTTTAATCCTAATCGTCTTTGAAAAGTGAGAGTCTCATGTTGCTCACCTTCTCTTACTTATCTCAGGCTTGTCGAAGGATTGAGGGAAAACAAATTTAGATATTCAAAGTTCGATGCTAAAATTAACTGTCCATGACTGAAATCTCTCTCACCCCTTTGTCTCTCCCTCTCCCGCCCTCTCCCTCTTTCTTTCCCTCGCCCCCGCGCGCGCCCTGGTGCCTCTCTTTGTTTCTTGTTTGCCCATTCTCAACTTGCTGAACTCGTCTCGATCCGCACCTCTCACTCGACCCAGAGAGACTCACAAACCTCTCGCCTCATCCACCATTCACCTAGATCATTCTATTCTATTCTTTTCCTTTTTTTTTTCGTCCCCCCTCGCCATCACCTCGAAACCCTTCGACCTCTTGGAATGGTCCCATAATCGTTCCCCCAATCCCCGCCCCCTTCCTATAGCCTTGCCACGAACTTTTTTACTCTATAGTTATTCTCATACCTTTCTTCATCCTCCCTTTCGTCTTGCTTCAACCAAACTCTTACCCTGCATCCTTCGGCGTTTGAGCCTTTTCCTTCACCCTTCCATCCAGCCACCACCACCACCTCCTCCTCCTCTTTAACTTCTTTGCGTAGCTTTTTTTGCAGGACGTCTTTCCCAACCCCCTCTCTCACCTGAGCCTATGCCAGCGTAAGACCATCCACTCAAGTAGAGAAGAAGCCCTGCCTTGGGGAGAGAAAAATTGCCTTTCCAGGCAGAGGAGAACGTTCTTCAACTTGTCGCCATCCCAACCATCTCCCTGTTCTCGACCTCTAATCCTCTCGTCTTCCCCTTACCTCAACTTTTTTCAAAATCTCCTGGCACACCTAACCCAGCCCATAGGCACACATCACAATCACGTCGCAACCTCGATTCCATCTACTGGATCTGCGCGCCTGCGCCAGGACGACTTCCAAAACTCAGCTACTGCCGACATCGCCATCCAAGCTGCATTCGCCTCCTCCTTAGCGAGGCGCGTCAATTCCACGAGTAGGATACCCTTCGATTGGTACCAAAGGTGGTAGGTGTAGTCCTATCGTATTGACGACTGCAGCTGTTTCCCAATCCAACGATCGGTGCCAAGGCCCATTTTCAATAGTATTGGTGTTGGGATCAAGGCTCCTTGGATCGTTCAGCCTCCTGGAACGACTGAGACTGCCGAAACCGCGTGCCCCCTTCGGTGGTGACAGGGCGTAAACTCCTTGGAACCTTTCCGAGGTGAGCAAAATCCAATACCACTGAAGGGTCTCCTTTTCGACTCGAAGTGCAAGGCTTGAATCGAGCTCACTCTCCTCCACCTTTTTTGGATACATCCTCTTTCTATCCTTTGCTCTCTGCTTTTGCTCGCTTTCATCGAAGCAGGGAAGAGCCAACGTGGTGGACCAGCTCACAGTTCGCCATTGGCAACTAAGGTCTGCACCCTGGCTTTGTCCTCACCTTGTTTCCACCCCGCCCGAGTCGAGGCTCACCCTCACTCATACCACGCTGAGCAAGAAAGTGTGTGTGGGATAGGAGAAAGTTCGCTACGATGGTCAAACCTGCGTCGTCATCATCGACACAGGAGCGGATCGTAGAAGCCGGACACAAGGGTATCGGTCAGCATGCCATACTCACTCAGATGCAGCGCCACGTTGGAGAAAAGAGGAGAGAAGGAGACAAGCGGGTAATGGTGGACGATGAGGAGATCGCAGAAGAAGAGAAAGACCAGCACCATCCGCTGGAAGCTTTCGTGACGAGGATGTCTTCTGCCATCCCCCCGCTTCATTCTCGCCATGTCTCGACCCAAAGTCTGCGACTTGATCTTGAAGGCCTGGATCTCGGTGGTAGTCCTGGAGGGGCTCGAGCGATTCCGGGCTCAAATCTCTGTCTCGAACCTTCCTTTAATGACTATTTGCTCTCTAAGAGCCTGGGCGCACCAACCAAGCACTCGGCAACAGCTTCAACCACGGTTTTTCCCAAGAGTCAAGGACCCCTACTTTCGTGGCAACAGGCCAACTTTGCGAGAAGTGTCTCTGATGCCTCCTTCAATACCGACCGGAAACCGCGCCAATACAGCACCGAAGATAGCTTCGCTGCCCATCTGAGAGAGGAATGCTCGGACTCTTACGAGATCCTCAATGCCGACGCGGTTCTAGAGGCCGAGACTGGAGGAGTAGGGCCGATGAAGCGGCCAAGCCCATTCACGCAGCATGGAGATGCGTGCCCGGAGCAGGTTCTAGGAGGGTTTGCAAGCCTCGGTGTAGCATGCAGCCACACTTTCGGCTGCGCTCACCGAAGCCAGAGAAATACGCGGACCAAGACAGTCGAATCCGTGGATTCATCAGACTACCCGGTCACGCCGGGAGACCGGAGCCCCGGAATCCTCGTCGATCCAATATATCAGGATGCCAGCAGGAGTATCAAGCCAACGAAATGGCAAAATATCTGCACAAGGCCGAGTGATCCTTTGGAAACTCTCGATATACTCTCGATTGATGAGATGGGACTGCATTCACTCGATGTTGGCAACGTCGATGATTGGGAGGGCTGTAGGCTTGGCAGTGGCCACTTCGCTGTGCAGGCTGACGGTGACGATGAAGATGATGCGAACACCTGCGCAGAGTGGGAGATAGCAAGGAGCATGAAACGCCAACGCAAGTGGGTTGTCGCTCCTCATCTCTCGCCGCAGGGTCGCCGCAACAGCAACAAGCTAGCGGACACCGCTCTCAGAACCGTGGTAGTGACTGATCGCCCACTCTCTTTTCCAGAGTCACTGGACGATTTTCAGCCGGTTGAAGCCTTCTCGGGCTCAGCTGGATTCGAGCTCAAATTTTTGAGAGGACAAGGTGCATTGGCCCAGACAATCTACCTTGCCAATCCCGAGTCTCACCGTATCCTTCATGGATTCCGCACCGGGAGTTCAACGCCAGTGACGACAGTTGATGGAGGCCTGCTAAGCTCGCCGCTAGGTTCCACGGCTGAGTCTCAATACCCGGTATACCCGGCATACCCGGAACTCCGCCGCTCACGATCGAGACCCAACGTGAGGAATGAGCCTCACCCAATGAGGAGATCGAGGTCAAAGCCCTATCTGCGCTATTCAGCCAAGCAGAGGATCCAGATCGAATCCGAATTCGCACCTTCCCTCCCAGGAGACCCGGTTGCCAAGGTTTCGCCGGACGAATTTTGGCCCTCTGCCCGTTCTTTCAAACAATCGAGTGTGGGAAGCGAGAGCAGAAGACCGTCCGATGGTTCGTCTGACTATACGCCAGCTATTGGGGCCAGCAAAGGCGAAACGAGCAAGGCCGGCTCGCCCGACAACATGGGGCCAAAGGAAGATTTTGGGCCATCCTCGAGCATGTCTTCAGGCAACACCCAAGCTCGCAGTAGCGAGACAGAAGCCCCTCTGTCTTCGCGCACTGAATTCCATGCATCCCTCGATGGAACCTTTTCAGTTTATTCTCAGGGAGCCAGTTACTTCGCTGGGGCCAAGGATCCCTTGCCACGCGCCTCTACGCAGACATCAATTTTGCACGAGGACAGAACAAGATTCTGGAGTCAGTCGCTGCGAGAAGAGGGGCTCTCGTACGACGACCAACGCCACGCTCTCGAGCCTGGGTCAGAGCTAGTCCGTCCCAGCTCGAAGCGTTCTGCGGCAGCAAGTGTGGCCCGCAGCAGCCTCCAGTCAAAGGTCAGCGATCAAGACGACCTACAACGCTCGCCTGCTTCAAAAATCCCGGTCAAGAAGGAAAAGAAGATCAGTGAATGGTTCAAAAAGATAGTGCTGCAAACCAATACCATTGCGCCTTCTGCTCCTCCCTTTGCAGGCGCGCCCCTATCTCTCGCCTCCCCGACCAGAGCGCGCAGCTCGACAAGACACACCGCAGCCCAAACATTGTCGATCTCTTCGGATAAGCCGAGGTTTTCAGAGCCTTTTGCATACTCTCTGCCTCCAGCGATACCGGAAAGGCTCAAGGTATCTCGCAGTCGGTCTGTTTCACCTGACTCGACCGTGATGGGCTCTCGAAGAGGCTCGGAGGCTATCCTATCTGGGACAGCTCATCAAGCTGCGAGCGAATCTCTGCCTGTTTACAGCATGCTGACTGACCAAAATATAGCAGCCCTTCAGCGAGCTTCACACACTGGGGACGAGAGAGGCAGAAGGAGTAACCGGCCGCAAGCTGGCGAAGTCGACGCTCGTGAACATTCTCCGCAAGTGCGGACCAGTCGAGATGAGAAAAAGGCGAAGCTTGGAAGGATGAGCCCAGAAGAAGCACGGCAAGCCGTAGCGGCATCCCTGGCTAGAACTTACGGCTGGTCTGCCGACATCAAGCCGAGGCTTGCCGTCTCAGGCGTCGAATCTACGGCCAGTCGATCACCCGATTGTTCTGATGGTATTTCTTCCGAAGAAACTGACTCCCGGAATGTTAAGTCAGGTCGCAGTGATACTCCTGGTTGGTTCGAGCCCGATAGCCACCCGAGACATCAAAATAGCAAAGATGACGAAAACGCTCTACTCGGGATATCGGCTGTTCCCCCAGACGCGTTGACCATGCTGATACCTCTTCCGGCGCTCGGAAGGCTCAAAGATGAAGAGATTCACAGATACCTTCGGGTTGCTTTTGTGCCCTTTGGCGAGAGGCCTACCTTATCACCGCCTCCGCACTCATCTCAAGAACCTCAAGCACAAGATAAGAGGCCTGCAAAACTTTCGCCAAGCGCTTCACAACCGGGCAATGCCTCTTCGCCATATGGACTTGCCCCCATGGTTCCCGCGCCTTCTTCTCAATCATCCTGGTACCGCAAGCTTGGACTCGCAACCTCGAAAGCAAGCAGCTCGAACGGGAACGCGAGTCTTGCCAAAGGTCTGAATGCCGCCGTCGAGGGTGTCGATCAAGATGCCGGGCCCTTGAAATATGACAGGTGCAGGCTACCCACCCGGAGGACCTCGGTTACCGAAGCTTTCAGGGTTAGCGCACTTGTTGTCGAGGTCCCGGAAAGGAACAAAGGTGCCGACGTCTGCCGGTCGGTGGGACTTCCTGAAGCGGGTACCTTCCCCGTTGTCATTGCCTTCTGCGATGGGCGAAAGAGCATCGAGCTTGTTCCTGAAGGCTGGGAGGCTCTCTGCCTTGGAGACGGGCCGGCCAACGTTTGTGATCACCTAAAGAACGCTGGACGCGAAGGTTTCAACCACCTTCAGCCTTGCTCCTGCGCCCCTATGGCAGGCGTAGCCGACCTAATTATCGCAGCCTGCTCTGCAGTGATGGATCTTTGACAGGCGCACGCTAGCGCTTGGACCAAGAGATGGCCGCGATATCGATCCGTGGATTTCTCTTCCTCGTAATCGACTCTCAGTCCAATCTCCTTCGCTCCTTCCCCTTTATGGACGTGGGGTCTCACCCATTGCGTCCGAAGGGTGCCTTCCGCTTCAGGGTCTCTTTTCATCTATCCGTAATCTTATTTGACCTTGACCCCTTAGGAGTCATTTCCCACGTACAGCATTCACCAGCGTCGAAAACATGATATCACCTTGTCAGCCTCTCCTACAAACCCGTCCACCTTTCCGACATCCCATTTCCTCCATGGAGCCGCGATCCTTACGTCCCCACCAAAACCACACTTCTCAACATCGATGTTGAATTCCAGTTCGACCTAAATCCCTGTTTCCCCAACCAAACCCCGCAGGGAGAGCATCAGCTGCAAGGAAACAAGTAAACAAACCCTTCTTTTTAATTTTTGGATAGCACCAACCTTGTATTTTTACCATCCAACACTTTGATTCGCGAGACGACATCCTCTTTTTAATTGCAACCTCTGGCCTCTGGCCGTTCTGATACGTTGCCCATGACCAACATCACTTGTGAACGGAAGATTGCGTGTGAGAGGCGCCTTACTCTCGGAGATAGGAAAAAAGCTTTTGTCTAGCCTTTCACCTCTACCTCAGGCGGTTGTTAGCTTGGAAGTGGAAATGGAAAAAATAAACGCCAAGTTCATGGCACTCAGAAACGCGAGTCGTCTCTCTTCCCAAATTCCTCCCTGCAGAGGGAGAGAGAGAAAATCAGAAGCTATCCATCCCGCCAACGACTCTGCCCGAAGACCAGCCGAAGGAGGAATGCCCTTTCTTTTTCTCCCTCGTTCTCTTCTCTTTCCTTATATTTTGCTCTTCCCTCCCCCCTCCCTTTCGAGATGGGGCTGCGATTAGGGTTCGGAATCTCTCCAACTGTGACCCACCGCCGGCTTGGTTGAGAAGGCGAGAGCCGGCCTTCACCCTTTCTATGGCTTGGAGAGACCTCCGCGCTCCTCTCCTCGCCTCCCCCCCCCCCCCCCCCCCCCCCCACACCCTTTCGCTTACTCACGTAGTTCGCTTCCATTCTCGCAGGGAAGTGAGAGAGAGAGGTGGAGACGCGAAAAAAACATAATAAAAATAAAAATAAAATAAATCATAGTAGAATGGGGGGGGCCATAGTAGAAGGGGGGGGGGGGGAGGGTAGGAAACTCCTTTCCGTCGGTTTCCTTCCTTCCCTTTAACATTCCCCCGTCCCCCCCTCCCTCTTCCCACCATTTCCCTTGCCATATAGTCTGTTAGTGTGAGTATTGCCGAAACAACTCCCACCTTCCTTTTCTGAAATTACCAGCGAATCCGTTTATTCCTAATTTCTGCTACTCCTCCACACTCCCCCCCCTTTTTTAAAAAATACATTTCACGGCCTTTTTTGCCTCAAGTCTATCTTTCTCTCTTTGGACGATGCTTAGGCTTTCGCTTTACAGCCTGCCAAGGTGTTCCTTTTCAAGCGAGACAGATATCCCTGCTTTTTTACTTTTCTTTTTTTGATCCTCATCCGACCACCTTAAATTCCACTATCGGCCTTCGTACTTGCCTTTCCATCATTTTTCGGTTCACCCCCCACCCACCCGAGAATCTCCCCCTGCTTTTGTTATGGCTCTGTCGCCTTGGGAAACTCAAGCGAGAGACCAAATCCAAGGTGGGTGAAAAGGGCGACAAAAACGAAATGGGAGGATGACTTTTCTCATTTCCCGGATCCGGTTGCAGTTTGTTGAGGTGGTTACGACTCCCCCTTTAAGTGGGGATCGTAATCGACCACAACCGAGCAAAACAGGTCAACGCCCGGTTACTGGGCTTTGATGGGCCGTCTATTCCCCATTGGGTCATTCAGGTTCCCTCGTCCCTCTCTCTTCGAATGCTTTGGATTTTTTTTTTTTTAGTTTTTTTTAGTTTTTTTTTTCCTTAATTATAGGGTGGGGTGCAAGGGGGAGCTCTGGCCTACCAATGTAACATCATGCCATCCATCCATCAAGGTCAGATCACAAGCTGAAAGAGTCTTGCCTTGGGGGAAGGGGGGGGGGGGCGGAAGTTACATTTTGCCGATGAACAAGGGGGGACTGATTCCCTTCACCATTCCCCCCCCCCCCCCCCCCCCCCCCAACTCTCCAACAGTG